>CAOLHI010000178.1:600000-816552 GCA_948474755.1 Ctenosaura bakeri | reverse complement strand
ATATGTGAAAGCATTCTAAATTAAGCATCACAATCAGGAACAAACTGTGGATTTATTTAGCAACAGGTATACAATATCTTTTTTCCAAGTGTTATTTCCTGCTTCCTTGAGAAAGGGAAAACATTTGGCACAGTCTCCGAATTCTTTACTTTCACTGGGAAATAGATCATGTTTACTGCAGCTGGCCATTAACAACTGAAACAGTTAAGATTATGAAGATTACAGACAATGTGCATTTTCCCTTCTTTAGTATAAATACTAATCCCAGCTGTAGCCAGTGGTGAAAGTACTATACTTCATTTTTGGGTGTATGTGTTTCTTAGCATGGATTGTGGAACAGTACTGTCTATAAATCTATCATCAAACAATAAAGATGGGTGGAAGGCCATCAGGATTTAGTCTTCCATAGGGTCAAGCAGACATAGAGCATTTAGGCCCATAAAAAAAACTGAGAAAAGGAAACCAAGACCAAGAATTGCCATGATGTGGGATTCTATATATAATCTTACAGAATAGAGTACCTGCTACATAGTTTTCAGAAATACTGTATTTACTGGCATATAAGATTCACTCACCCCCCAAAAAAATACTGTTTGAAAATGGTGTGCATCTTATATGCCAGTGTATCTTACATGCCAACAAATAGTATTTGCCAGTGTATCAATGGGATACATTTTATACATGGGCGCATCTTATATGCTGCCAAATACATAATTGTCTTAAACATTTTATTCATAATTCTTAAAGAAAATAATCTATAATCCATTTATTCACTATTTCCAGAAAAAAAATATTAAAAATGTATTAATTCCCCCCCTCCGAACTTCAAATCTCTAAGTAGCATCTGCAAAAACATAAGGGAAGACGAATTTAGCATTTGTTACACTAAGGGGGATTTTTATACCTCCTACTCTCTTTTAGGTTTGTATGGGGCTTTTTTTTTCCAAAATAGGACCATGATCAGTTTGGGGAAAAAAGCTCTGTCTGACCCTGGAAGATAAAGGGTACAAAATCCTTCTTCCCAAAAGCAGCAGAATAGTCTGTAGTGCCCTTCTCCAGTTTGGTAGTATAATTGGCCATTTTGGGGGGGAAATGTTGACCACCAAATGGAGGTTAGGTAAAGTGAAAATGGGGTGTGGCTTTCCAGGTGTCCAATGTCGGAATTATTTTGCTCTTAGGGATTTATGGGAGTTGTAAGTCAAAACACCTCGAAGGCCAAGATTCTGCATCTGTTGACCTGTAATCTATAATCTGTCTAAAGCAATGGTTCTATGTACCAAAGATATAACAAAACATAACCTGTGAGTCTCTGTTTGATTTTTTTTTCATTTTATTATGGTGTGTGTGTGAGGGGTCAGTTTGAACAACAGAATTAGGACGCAGAAGCTGTCATATTTTCATCCATCTAAACAGTTCCTCTGCATCTGCTTTTTTCATTGGGTGTAAATGTATGGGGACAGATAATTCTGGATTGATTTAACCAATTGCCAGCTGAGTGTGTGCTTCTACGAGAGAGATGGAAAGCTTAGAGAGCACATCAGACAGGAAGGCAGAAATGAACAGTTTACAAGGTAATATGAACTGTAATTCAAGATAACACTTCATACATCTCATCAATTAGACTCTTGTCCATGAAAGCTTGTGCTATAATAAACCTTTGATTTAAGATGCCACAGGACTCTAGTCTTTCTGCATCGGACTAATAGAACTGCCCATCTGAAAATAAGTTTGTTGTCTGTTTCCAGCAAGAACAGAACAGGCAGGAAACTCTGGATTCCTCCTCTACTTATATAACTAAATGCAATGCCATCTGGTGTCTAAACTATATAATGCCACAACTACATAATGCCAAACTATATAATGAGTGGGTGGTATATATACTGTATAAAGACACTTGACTCTGTCTGATCTTGGAAGGTAAGCATGGTCAGCCCTGGTCATTATTGGGCTGGGAGATCACCAACAAATACCAAGTGCTGTGAAAGCCATATTTCAGAGGATGGAACTGACCAAATGATCTCTGAGTAAGTGTGTACTCCTTGCCTAAGAAAAACCTATGAAATTCATGGAGACAATGTAAGTTAACAGGCAACTTGCAACACACACACACACACATAAACTGGGACCTGTAAGGAGTCACAGGGCCAGGAGAGAAGGTGGAAAAGGAACACCTGAGTAATATAATTCCATTTCCCTCAACCCAGGATATTTTAACACATTCAAGTGTACCTGTACTGGCCATACAGCAAAATACAACAAAATCTTTATTAGCTAATCAAAATGCAAAAAATTCATAATTTTAAAAGCATTTATTCTTCTCAGGAGAAATAGGTTTAAATTTTTCCATATCATTTTTTATCTCTTTCCGTATCTTCAAATAGTTGTTGTCATATAATTCTTGATTCTTTTTCGTTATAATAATTCCTAGATATTTTGTTTTCTTAGCTAGTTGACATCCAGATCTTCTCTCCAAGTCAGCTTGCTCTTTTTTAGTCATGTTTAATGTCATCATCATTGTCTTTTCCTTATCTTGTATCCTGCCACTTGTCCGTATCTTTGTAAAATTTCCATCAACATATGTATTGATTCTTGTGGATCCTCCAAAAATATAATTACATCATCTGCAAAAGCTTTTAGTTTCAATTCCTTTTTCCTTATTTTCAAGTCTCTTATCTGTGAGTCCTCATTTATTATAGTCAACAGTACTTCCAAAACAGCTATAAATAGTAATGGTGATAGCGGTGATTGCTGTACCCCCTTATTTATTACAAAGCTTGTCGTAATATCTCCATTGATTATTAACCTCGCAGATTGGTCTTGATAAATCGCCTCAGTCCATTTACAAAAGTCTTCTCCCAGGTTGTATTCTCTCAATACCTCATGTATAAAAGCCCAGGAGACATTATCGAATGCCTTTTCTAGGATAGCATCAAGGGATTTCAATGCAGGCAGGGGCCACTC
Organism: Ctenosaura bakeri; assembly: GCA_948474755.1. NCBI lineage: Eukaryota > Metazoa > Chordata > Lepidosauria > Squamata > Iguanidae > Ctenosaura > Ctenosaura bakeri. The sequence continues at coordinate 813,591 of CAOLHI010000178.1, read as the reverse complement.
CTTCGCCATGTGTTCTTTTGTGGATTTTCCTGTACCGTACTTTACTTCATTATAAGATCTGTCCATGTGGAAGCTTAAATAATAATTTTGGGGGGATAACTTTATACTTTTGCCCCCATCCCAACCATCTCCAAAAGAAAAGGGAACAGACCCCTGCAACTTCTACATCTACAATCCAAACCTTCTTTTTCTCAGCCACAATTATGTCTGGCATATTATATTCTGATTGTTTATGTTTAAATCTTAAATCCCATAAAACATTTTCTCAACATCTTCAACAACTTTTTCAGGCTTATGTTCCACTAGTTCTTTGCAGATGGGAAATCATATTTTCTGTATAGTTTCCAGTGTATCATTGTAGCTATTTTATCACAGCACTTCTTATATTCAGCCTGTGTGATCTGGGTGCACAGATTGCAGTTAGTAAGATCTTCTCAAAAAGAAATCACTATTGTTGTTGCTATTATTGTTATGCAAACCTGGGGTATCAGTAAGCACCTGGAAAACATTTGCTTTTCTCAGGGTAACCTTATTTCACTGCTATCTTGTTTTGCTTGGCAACATCTCATTTGCTATTAGAGGGGATTTCTACACACACACATGCACTTACATGGTTTAACATGCAACAAGGACACAGTGCTTCTTTGATTAAAATGAGTAATTTGAGGGTAGAATTGGCACAAGACTTGAAGTGGGATAGCACACTGATTCTTTTCTAAAATCCCCACAATCTGCATTCATGTTGATTGGGAAGCTCACCTCTAGGAAACATTTCCTTGCTAACATAATGCATTGGTCTGACAAAAAGCAAAATTTATTCACAAACTAATTCACAACTTTCAAGGTGGCTTTTAAGACAAAACACATTTAAAAACTAAACTGAAATGCCTTCTGTTTCAGATCCATGACTTTTACAACAGGACTAGATCAAGTGCAATCTTCCAGATGTTGTTAAGACTGTAGCGTCCAATATTTCATATTATTGGTTAAGCTGTGTGGGGCTGATGAAAGTTGTAACTCAGTAACATCTGCATGGCTAACCAGGGGGCTCAAACAGGCCAGGAAAGGAAGCCAGACTCTTCAGGAGTTGCTGCTGTAGCTGCTAAGCAAAACAGCATGATTGTGAGAGCAAAAGAAGAAAGTCCTTCTACTTGCAGCTGAGCCAGAATAAAGGCTCTGGAGAGCTCCCTCTGTTCTTCCCACCTAGTGCACCAAATGGCCACCTTGGTCTTCCTCCTCCCTGCTCTGTTTGCCCACTCCCCATCCCTGCTGCTGGAAGTGTGATAGTGTACCCACCCAGAGGGCCCTCAAGCAGCAGGTCTCTGGAGTCCCTGAGCTACAGGAAGCTGAGGAGGAGGGGAGTAAAAGAGCAGCCTGGCCCATTTTCCATATCCACCTCCATTACAAGTGCATACCTAGACAGCTAGCTGGCCAATAATCACCCACTAGTGGTCCACACCAACTTGGGAACAGCTGGGGGAGGGGTGGAATAATTATTTTATCAGGGCCTGAACCTATCGTTAGTGAAGCTGCACATGAGATACCCTTTAAATTAAAGCTTAGGAAAATTTATCTAATCATTATAAAGCAGGTAGTGGAGCAAACTACAAAAGGAATCTTGCCAGTTATTGTGTGAATATTACTATCCCTGCCTTTAAAGTTAGGACCTTTTCAAACACTAATGTTCTGGGACACATTTTACCAAGCTGTAATTCGGTCAGTGAAGTAACTTTCAGTACTAATTAAAGAGCAGAACTAGATGTTATCTGCCCCAGAAGATTGTGTACTAACCTGTTCTAGTGATATTTACACATAAGCTGAAAGGTAGGTGGCTATATCGTAAGTTTTGTTGGTAAATTCTACAAAGTATCTGGGAGTGTAATAATGGAGTATTGAACTGTTTATTATTGATGTTTGTGAAAAACACATGCACGTATAAATGACAAGTATTTTGATATTTTAAAGAGAGCTGTCTACATGTTTACAAATATCAGATAGTTTAACTGCTAATATCAATGACTAATTAGCTTGTTCTTGAGTTTCAAAACTGCTCTACAAATTGGTTGTGATGGCTATGTCTTAAGAATTTGGGGTGGACTGAAGAGGCCCAGTTTACCTGTCTCACATTAAATCAGTAAAATGGTGATACAGATAACAAAATAAGTAATTTTGGAGGCAAGATTGTGAGTCTAATAATAATATGACACACTTTTTTGAAGCTTTTACAAAACTCTGAATATTCTACGAATGGCTATGAATTGTGAATATTAATGAAATTCTTTAATAACAATAATATGCAGCAAACAGTCTCAAAGCAATGACCTGTCATTTTGTGGACCTTTTATATTGGCATAGAATCATAAAATCATTGAGTTGGAAGAGGCCCTATGGTGCAGACTCAGTGCAGGATCTCCAGCTAAAGCATTCCCAGCAGGTACCTGCCCAGCCGTTTTTTGAAGACATTCAGAGAAAAAGACCTCAACTATCCTTCTAGGCAACTGGTTTCATTGCCGAACTGCTCTGTCAAAAAGTTCCTTCTAATATTCATTGAAATTTACCCTAACCATTAGACCTCGTTTTACTGTCTGAGGCAGCAGAGAACAAACCTGCACCCCTTGAGATATTTAAAGAATGTGATCATGCCATATCTCGATCTTCTCTTCAAAAAGCTGAACACCCAGGTCTTTCAACCTCTCCTCATATGTCTGTTCTCCATGCCTCTTATCATCCATGTTGTCCTTCTCTGACCTTGCTCCAACTTGTTTATATCTTTCGTAAAATGGAGCTCCCAGAACTGAACATACCGTAATACTGGCCTGACTAGAGCAGAATATAGGGTGACTGTATTCCCTCAACTTGGAAGTGATGTTTCTATTAATGCATGTTAAAATAGCATTTACCATTTTTGCTACAGAACCACACTGCTGGCTCATGTTCAATTTATCAACAAGAACCTAAGGTACTTTTCACATGTAGTACTGCTGAGCGAAGTATCCCCCATCCTATACCTGTGCATTGGTTTTTGAGGCATAAAAGCATAATTCTACATTTACCTCTGTTGAATTTAATTTTGTTAATTTCAGCCCAGGCTAGTTTATCAAGCTGTTTTTGAATTCTGCTCCTATCTTCCACTGGGTTACCTCTACCTCCCAGTTCCATATATGGAATACATTCATATATTCCATATTTAGTCAGTTCGCTAATCAAAATATCATGGGGAACCTTATCAAATGGTTTGCTGAAATCCTGATAAATGACATCCACAGCATTCTCATCATCTACTAATCTAGTGGCCTGATCAAAACAGATATAAGGTTTGTTTGGCAGGATTTGCTCTTGACAAACCAGTGCTGTCTCATACTAATCACTGCATTAAGATATTTGCATATAGATTCTTGTATAATCTAGTCTAATATTTTTTCCTGGTACTGAGGTCAGGCTGACTGGCCTGTAGCTTTCTGGATCTTCTTTTTTTGAAGAGAGGGACAATGTTTGCTCATCTCCAGTCCTCTGCTATTTTACCCATTCTCCAAGATTTCTCAAAAATGGTGGCAAGCCGTTCTGGGAGTATGTCAGCAAGTTCCTTCAACACTCTAGGATGCAATTCATCTGGCCCTGCAAGTCTGAACACATTTAGGTTAACTAGGTGACTCCGGATTAACTCGTTATCTATCTTGATTTACAACCCAGATTCCTACAAAGGTCTCTGCTGATGCATGGAAACATGCATAGGGTCTGAGCAGTTCTCCCTTTTCATTGTGACCTGTTAACATTTTACCATCTTTGCTGAGCAGCGACCCATGGGAGTCCAACATTTCCCCTCCAAGTATTTTAAGGTACTGAGGCCTGCAGTTAAAATCAGTCTGGAGATGGACAGTGGGAGAGTTGAGTTTCAGAATTACGCATGACATCTAGCAAAGCCCATTGGGATAAACGCCATGCAGCTATTCCCTTTCTCTGGAAATGATGTAAGTTAAGAAGCCTATGTTTAGCCGTACCGTTTTCTTTGGTTGCATTCAGAAGGATTTCCATCTTGATACTGATTTCAACTGTAGACCTCAATGTGTTAATATTACATCTTCTCTCTCTCTCTGTTTCTCTCTCTATATATATATATGTTCCCTTTCCTGTTTTTATAACATATTTAGTTTGAGGAAGGAAATGAAAATCTTCCACGTTTGGTGAGTTTATGGTTAGTTCTAATAAAGATGTTGCCCATTAGTGTATTCTTTTATCCCTATGGCTCAACATGGCTTTTTTTTTTCCTTTTTGGAAACAGCAGTAGTTTAACATATCCTGGCAGATGAAAACAGACACATCCGGCCAAGCAACCTCCGTGTGGTCAACATGAGGACAACAATATTAATGAGGAAGGCCAAACAAGCCAGGAGTGCCTGCAGCAGTTTGCTTTTGCTTAAGCCGACTGGAGAAGGGCAAAATTCTACCCTTCCTCTCCTCTCCTTCTGCAGTTAAGTGAGTGCAACCTACTTTTGCACTTTGAGTTGTTTGTGACAAGAGAAGCAAGCTGAAAAAAATGAGGAAAGTGGAAGAAAATGAGAGATGTTAAAAAGTACCTGAAAAAGTGGGACTACAACAGATTCATCAGGAATAAGGACAATTGGAAAGCATGCTTTAAGAAACTAAATTTATGATGGAGACTAAAGCCCACTTCGTCTGATAAAATGGATTCTAGTCCATGAGTACGGTTGCAATAAAACGTATCCGTCTTCTCTTTAAACAATGGCCATTTCCGCATTACGCTCTTATAGCGCGATTATTCCACTTTCAAGATCGGCCATTTCTGCACTACACTGTTATGGTGCTATTATTGAAACTTTCAACACCCTATGAAATCCTGGGATTCACAGTCTAGGAAGGGGTACTTAGAATTCTCAACCAGATAGTTCTTTGGCCTCAGTATACTACAAAGCCCAGAATTCCACAGGATGTTGAAAGTGGAATAATAGCACTATAACAGTGTAGTGTGGAAATGGCCCTAGTATGGAACCCTGGGGTTTGCAGTTTGGCCCCTCCCTAAACTGCAAGCCCCAGGGTTCCATAGGATATTGAAAGTGGAACAATCGCGCTATAAGACCGTAGTGCGGAAATGGCCTCGAAGTAGAGCTGCTGCAAGACGGTGTTTTCTCTACAGGACTATATATTGCTGAGGCAATCGGAACCAATCGCTCTGGTGATCTTGTATTTATGGGAAATTCAAAATATTCAGTAAGGGACCAAACCGCAAGACGTCCAACCAAAAATAACTTCAAAAGGCGGCCGAAACCCGCCCACACCAGTCAGGAAACACCCGAAGGGAGACACGGCGAAAAGCCATCCAGGCTTTTCCCATTGGCTCCCCGCCCCCTCCCGCGTTTCCTTCTCCTCCTCCTCCTCCTCCTCGACGGGAGCGCCTCGCTGAGGTAAAACAAAACCGTCACCGCCCCCTCCCGTTAGCGCCACGTACCTTCACCCGCGCAACGTACCTTCATCCCCCTTCTGTCACTCGCGCAGCTTAGCTTGGTTGCCTCGCGGCGGCCCAATCGCATCCCTACGCGATGCCCCGAAGGAGGGCAAGCTCCGCCAATCCGCGCGCTCCGAGAGGTGGTGCCTATTACTATGGGAACGGGAAGTCGGTTTTGCTGGAGAGACCTGCTTCGGGGGGGGGGGTGTAGCGGCGAAGAGAGAGAGAGAGAGAGAGAGAGAGAGAGGGGGGAGTGAAAGAAAGGGAAAGAGAGCGACCGAGGGGGGAAGGGGGGAAACCGAAAGGAAGAGGAAACACACCGCAAGCCTGCTGTTGCTGAGGGCGCTCTGTGTAAGCTCCCTCCCCCTCCTCAGCCCACGAGCGCCCAGCAGGAGGAGGAAAGGCACGCCCGCTGAAGGCAGAGGCGCTCAGGATTATCCTGTCCCCCATCTCCATAGCTATGAACCGTTGCCAGGTAAGGCTTCTCCAAGCCAACGGGTTGTGCCCCCAAACCCTCTTTTTCTTCTTCTTCTTCTTCTCTCGGGCACCTGAGGAGGGGGGTGCGCAAAACTGGGTGCTTAGGCGTCCCCCCAAGTTTCTGGTTTGTCCCACAGGTTATTCTGACAGCACCTTCGGTCCCAAAGGGGAAGGAGGTGGCATGTGGGTTTCATGTGCTTCCCCATTAAGAGGCTGTGGTGGTGGGAAGTGTGGCCGTGGCTCCTATTGACATTATAACGCAGGTCTCGTGTGGAAAAATGGGATTGCCAAGACAGGAGAAGGGTTGGTTTGGCTAAAGTGATGAGGTGGAACTGGTCTAACCCATTAGCATCTGGAAGAGTCATGTTAGGACAGGGATAGCAGGTTCCCTCGTCAATGGCAAAATAAATGTTTCAAAATACATGCTGTTTGTAAGTTGTTCACCGCCTCGATCCATATGGAGAGGCAGGATACAAATAAATAAATAATAATAATAATAATAATAATAATAATAATAATAATAATAATAATAATAATAAATGCCAGTGAGTAACTTCCTTGTGATGACATCTGCGCCACCTAGGGAAAAGGGGGCTTGCCTCAAAACAGCAACAAAAAGAGGCTTCCATAGCAGTATAATTATCTGAGCTCTCTTTGTCAGCTGTAGCCTAGTGTTAGAATTGGCAAAAGGCACTGAATGTCAGACTTTCTCAAGTATAGATTGGGCAGAGCAGATACTTCCGTGTTGGGATGCAGATGTGTTTGAAACACCTGTCAGGAGCTTATCTTATTACATGTTCATAGAATCATAGAAATGTAGAGTTGGAAGAGACCCCAGGGGCCATCCAGTCCAACCCCCTGCCATGCAGGAACACCCTCAAAGCACTCCCGACAGATGGCCTTCAAGCCTCTGCTTAAAAACCTCCAAGGAAGGAGACTCCACTACACTCCGAGGCAGCAGATTCCACTGCCAGACAGCCCTGACTGTCAGGAAGTTCTTCCTGAGGTTCAGGTGGAATCTCCTTTCCTGCAGCTTGAATCCATTGCTCCTTGTCCTGGTTTCTGGAGCAGCAGAAAACAAGCCCTCTCCCTCCTCTACGTGGCATCCCTTCAAATATTTAAACATGGCTATCATGTCCCCTCTTAACCTCCTCTTCTGCAGACTAAACATACCCAGCTCTCTAAGTCTATCCTCATAGGGCATGGCTTCCAGGCCTCTCACCATTTTGTTTGCCCTCCTCTGGACTTGCTCCAGCTCGTCAATATCCTTCCTGAATTGGGGTGCCCAGGTGGGCATACAGGGAGGGAAATGTAGGTGTGAGCTCTCTAATTATTTCATGTTTTAAGCACGGCTGATGCTGTATGTTTGAATGTTTCAGAAGCTGATCTTTCATGTCTTATGCAAGGTGTTCCTAATATGTCATCCACATCAAAGTTAATGGGCTCACAGGAAATGGGACTTGAGTAATTTGTGGGTGAGGAGAGCTTCCTCTCTCATGTAGGAGTGTGGGATGCTCACCTTTAAACAGAAGGGAGTTGTTACTCTTCTTTATTGTGCTGTCACTACAATGGTTTACAAAATCCTTTGAGATAATATAGTTGTAACATCGTTGCTGATTCTTTGTAAACCATTGTTGATTCTTTGAGATTTAACTTGTAAAAAGAAAACTTTCATATTTATTTTTGATTTCTTTTTTTTAATTATTTTTATTAAAAAAAAAGAAATATCAAACACTCAGATTAATCAACAACAACATATTCATCATTTTCCAAGATATGAATAAAACAAAGGAGAGAATATTTGTACATCGATTCATATCTACCCAGATATTTACATCACCTCAACTTTTATTATATTCCCTTGTCTATCTTTTTTCTCCCATCCTATATTGTTATCTTTCTGTATTATTCTTTTCCTTCCTCCTTCCCCTCGTTTGAACTGCTTTTTTTCTACTTTTTTCTCTCTCTTACTCTGATTACTTTTATTTTTGTAGACTTGTCTCTTCATTGTCATATCTCTTCCTTAAGCAATTTCTTGCCAAACTGTTATATTTTATCTTATTTCTTACTTGTTACTTTACTCTTGGCATAACTTTACCCAGTTCTCTTCAATATATACCTTAATTGTTCTCATATCTTCCATTTTTACTGCTTTTTTCATCTTTCAATCTGCATATTTATTTTTGATTTCAAAGGCTTATTTGCAGAGAAGATGCATGCCATAACACTGGCTGTGTCAACTGCTGTCACACTGTAGATTAAAAAGGATATGCGTAATCTTGGTTTTTATGGAATAGTGAAAAGATGATCCACCTGTATATTTAATAAGAGATTGATTTGAAAATAATGAATGGTTGTACACACAATATTGTTAACTTAGACTAAAATGGAGTATAATTGAATTTAACAGGTGGGTTGAATTTCACATGTGTGGGAAACTTGTTTCCATCTGTGCTTGGCCAGCTGCTCTTTAAAGTTAGGTAGGCCCAGCTGATATTTGGTTTTGAATGGCTTTCCACAAAGGCCGTTTCCGCACTACAGTGTTAAAGTGCTGCTATTCCACTTTCAACACCCTGTGGAATTGTGGGGTTTGTAGTTTACTGAGACCAAAGAGCTCTATGGCTGAGAATTCGAAGTCCCCTTCCCCAAACTACAAACCCCAGAATTCCATAGGAGGTTGATAGTGGAATAGCAGCACTTTAACACTGTAGTGCGGAAATGGTCAAAGAATAAAGGAAGATTAAAGAATTTGAATATCTTTCTATTGTCTTGCTATGTTTCTCAGTATGCTGCCTTGTAGCAAACCAAAAAGAGGAAAATAGCCACAGTAAAAGCACAGAAGATTTCCCTTCTTTGGAAGATCAGTTTAGTAGGATATTCTGCTGCTTATCAATTGAATGTGAAGGAAGATTTGGATCTTAATATACTATTAATCCTACACGGAGTATACCCATTTGAATTGATGAAGCTTAAATTAGTTGTGGCTAACAAGTCCCATTCATTTCATTGGGTCTTGGTAAGACTATCCTTAGATAGCTTATTCTGAGTTGTCTTGCAGATTAACTTCTTATTATTTCTACAGTGTTCTATTACTCCATGTATCTCTGCCTCGTGTTTAATAACATGGGACAAAATCCCAATAACAACATGGAGAAACATATTTCTCTTTTAATTATTTATCATTCCAAAGAGTGCAGTCCAAAACATACTTTTATTGGTGAAGAAGCCCCATTGGCAATTGAGTCCCCATACTGGGACTTGGTATGGCTTCAACGTGTACAGGATTGTACTCCACATCATTCAAGAATTGCCTGTCTCTTTAATTAATACAGAGTCTGGTTTAGTAGTTTTAAATCTTAAGAATTTGGCTAATCATTGTGTATATGGTTTGATTTATGGTAAAGAGATTGTTAGGACTCCTTTGCTTTTGCACTGGAAATTTATTATTTAGGTGTAAAATGGACAATATCATTATATAGGCTTTAATAAATGATGCTTCAAGATGTAATGTTAGTGTGTCTACATTTTGTCAGTTAGTTCATTTTCCATAAAACAAGTTTTAATATTAGTTTGATTGTGAGCTGAAAGCTGTTGCTTAAAAGTGCATCTCTGGAAGAACCAGAACTTGGAGACTAATTTTTAAAAGTAATTTGTTATGATGCTAACTACAGAGATCCCCAATTTCTTTCCCCACTAACAGTATAAAAATCATAGTAGTTGATTATGGTGCTGCTCAGTTTCTTACTGCTTTTTTGCTACAGTGGCCCCTCCAGATTCACAAGGGTTGGAGACGCAGAACCCTTGTGAAAGTGAAAAAATTGTGAGTAACTCCTTCCTCTGCGATCCCCCTCCCATTCCCCTGGGGGCTGTAGAGCGGGAACCTTCCTTCTCTGTGCCAAGGCCAGAGGCAAGGGAGTGAGGGTGAGAGCTCCAGAGGAGAGAAGTAAGGAGCATGTGTGTCCTCCATTGCCTTATCTTTTGCCTCAGTGCAAGTTCTTAGTGCCAGGTCAGAGGCAAAGGAATGGGAGAGGAGAGCTCTGGAGAACATAAGCCTTGGTACAAGTTTGGAGTGCTGGGGCAGAGCCAAAGGATTGGGAGAGCTCCAGAGAGCACTAGGGTGCATTTGTGTCTCCCGCCCTGTGTTGCTTTATCTTTTGCCTTGACATGAGTTCTCAGCACTGGAGCAGAGGCAAAGGAATGGGAGGGGAGAGCTTTGGGGGTGTGTGTGAAGGAAAGCATGCACACATCTCTCCCCCCATGCCATTGCCTTGCATTTTGTCTCAGCATACTTGCCTTCTTTCTCTGCCCTGGCAAAACACAAGGGAATGGGAGGAGGAGAATAGGGAGGGGAGGCATGACTGCCTCGCTAATAATCAGATTTGCAAGATTCAAATCCACAAATATGTAGGGAGGTTGTTTTTTTTTTTTAATAAAAAATCCCAACAACCTCAGGATTCGTAAGAGAATGGCATGCAATTTGAAACTTGCCACTTTTTTTTAAAAAAAGAAACTTTATATACCAGCTGGAATTCATCATACACACATACAACCATACACACAGAGAGCAATTTCTACTTATTAGATTACTCCTTTCTTTTTTTTGAAATGAGAATATAATTAAGTTATATTTCCAAAGCAATGTGTTACAGATAACTGTCCTGGTGATGTATTAATTTCAAACTTTGAGGAAAAACTCTGTTCCAACCATGTTGCCTCTGAAAAAAGTATGTACTCACTTCACCTGCCTTGTTTATGAGTAGATCCCTGCTCAAATTTGTTTAAAGGCAAAATCGTGCTTTGAACATTTTTCTTATCTGCCTTCAGGTTTTCCTTTCTTTTCTCTGTGACTGGGGCTTTAAAGAAAAAGACATATTGCTGGGGATGTTCAAAGGTCATTTTTATAGGGAAGGGAAAAATAGCACTCTTTCCCTGAACATATCTGTTATGTATCTTTTCCTTCACGCCTTTCACACCTTTCTTTTGTGACCTTTGGTATTTCAATTAATCCTCCTTCCAAGCTGTGAGCAATTTTAAGTATGTGTAACCTCATTTGTTTGTATTTACAGGCTTCTCTTGCTTACCTAACAGGTTATGGACTGAAGCATGGTCAGAAAACAGAGTTGGTTGAGAAGCAGAACTCATGTATTGTACTGCAGGGAGCACGAAGTACTCATAGATGCTCGCTTGAGACTGACCACATGCACTGCTTGCAAAATCTCTCAGCTGGCTTAACTTCTTCCCGCCCAGCTTACTTTGCAAGCAGCATGTGTGAGAGGTTCCAAGTCAGCCTCTGTAAGCAAGAAAAATGGATGAAAGAGGAGAACCCTCATTTAATTAATGAAACTTCTCTTTAATTTGGAAGTGTCAAAAGAATGAATAGTCTGATAATGGGGCGTCAAAAGGTGGGGGCTTCCTGTATCCCTTCCCTGTTTTTAATCTCAGTTGCCATGGTCTTTTCCACATTCTATTTAAGGCTATAATGCCTTTGGACACAGAACTCTTGTGCACAGAGGCCTATGAAACTCAGTAAGGTGCTGTATAGAATTGAGGTGGAATATAAACTAGAGTAGGCAGCACACAGTCTGTATGTGGATCCCCTGTTCTTTTTTGCAGTCCCCAGGAATTCCCAGTATCTATTACGGTTTTTGCCGCTGAAATTTTGTCACATGAAAAGTACGTTTCCTTTAAAGATCTGTTTTACATATAAACAAAATGCTCCCTGCCCATTTTCTTGAGAATAGATTACAAATTCAAATCTGCTCTTAAGCACATTGCTGTAGGGCTTCATGCCTTACTTAATGGCAAAACAGCACTTCTAAAGAGAAAACTCTATGGCAGGATGATGTAGAGCACTGCAGGTTCCAGCAGCAAATTGCTGCTGGGATCATGGAAGTTGCCCACTGAAGCAAATACTTCTTGTGATATGTGATAAATAATTATGCTACAGTGGCAGAGCCAGCATAATTGTTGGACTGTAACACTGGGAAACCAGGGTTTGAATCTGCTCAACTTCAGAAATCCAGTGGATGATCTTAGGTAAGATGCTCTCTCAGCCTCAGAAGAAGGCAAGGGCAAACCCTTCTGAACAAACTCTGCCAAGAAACCTCCATGATAGGTTTGCCTGAGGGTCTTCACAAGAGAGAAATGACTGGAAGGCACACAGCAACAACATGCTACAGTGGAATGGTATGTTGAACTGTGGCGATCTGGATTTAAGTCCTCCTCGAGCCAAGAAGCTAACTGAATAAGCCTAGGCCAATCTCTATTGTTTTAATTAATTACCATTTTCAAAAGATTTGTTGTTGTTAGATTTATAGTATTTGTATCCCATCTTTCTGCCAACATTGGGACTCAAGGTAGCTTATAATTTAAAAAAACAAAAGTGCAGTGTAAAACATACAAAGTGGATTTAATGACAGTATTAAAACAAAACCTACACTTAAAAGGAAAACATGCAATTTAAAAAATAAACAACTATTAAAAGCAGCTCAGTTTGAAAAAAAGAAGCACCCTTAGTCTGTTTTTTTAAGACTTTATTTCAAAAACCTGTCAGAATAAAAAGTTTTTCGCCTGTTGATGGAAGAACAGCAAGGAGGAGGCTGTTCTGGTCTCCCTTGGTAGGAAGTTCCAAAGTCTAAGGGCAGCTACTGAGAAGGCTCTATCTCATGGCCCCATGAACTGTGCTTGTGACTTTTGTGGGACTCAGAAAAAGGCCTCTCCTGGTGATCTCAGTGCCAAGGCAGCTTTATAGGGGGAGATGTGGTCTGCCAGGTAGCCTGGATATAGAGCTTCATAGTCACAACCAACATATTGAATTGTGCCTGGAAACAAATTGGCAGCACATGGGGCTGTTATGACGTGGGAGTAGTATGATCCCTGTGACCTACTACAGTTAACACTGGCTGCACTTCTATGTACTAGGTGAAGTTTCCAAACCCTCTTCAAAGGCAGTCCCATGAACAGCACCTTAGAGCAGTCCAAACAGGATGTAACTAAGGCATGTACCATCCTGGCCACATTCAAGGAACGAACAGTCACAGCACACAAGCTTTAAATGTGCAAAAGGACTCCAGACACCTCAGAAACCTAGACCTCCACATTTAGAGATGAGTCCAGGAGCACACTCAAACTACAAACCTTCAACTTCAGGGGAAGTGTAAGCCATAAGTTGACAAGTGACTTGAAGGCGCGGGCACGCACACACACACATCTATCACAAGCTGAATCTGCTCTACCTTTCAACTGACCAGCAGCATCTCTGTCTTGTAAGTCGTTCATCAAGATAACCAAAGGTCTTTCTGTTCCATAACCAGGCTAAGAACGAGACTGAAATGGATCTAGGTAATCTATTTCATCTAGGAGCCTTTGGAGCTCTTAGGCTACCTTGGAGTCCCATACCTTGCCCCAAAATGGTATATTAGATAGGCCAATAATTATCCATTATAGAAGCATTCAAGGACAGCTTTTTCAACAAAGGCCCAACATCTGCCTCCTTTAGGCAAGTTGGAACTTTGTCGTGTGAAAAGGCACTGGCTACTCTCTTTATCTGCTCAGTCAGTCCCCCTCTGCCCAGGAAGGGCAAGGGCGTAGCATGCATGTGGTGCTTCTCATCTCACCAAGAAGCTTATCTACATCTTTAGGCTGCACAAACTGAAAAGTATCCAATGACACTAGACAAACAGGAGCCAAGGTTATATCCATCAAAACTGGATCAATGACAGCATCCAAGTCGGAGCAGATCTGAGCAATTTTATCTGTAAAGTGCTATAAGAATTCTTCATGGCAGGCACTTAGCCTTTCAGTTAAAAAAAAACAAAACCCTTGAAGATAGGTTAGGTTGATGATTAAATGGGGATGTGGGAAAAGCCACATTCTGCTTGTTAGCTTGTTAGAAAAAGAGCCAGATACAGTTGCACCTAATAAGTAAAATATATATATTCTCAAATCTCCATTGTTGAAAACTGCAGTGTTACTTTTCTGTTAAAACTGAGGTAACATCAGATACAACCACAGGCCGCATTTTGACTGTTGAATGTTGAAAGAGCAACGTTTTGATGAGGTCTTGCCACTTTGAGACTTGCAACATTTTCTTAATGATGTAATTATGTAGCCCAATGGCCATATTTGTACAACATCTCTACCAAGTAGTACAATGCATGTTCAAAAATGGAACCTTTTTTGACTTCCTGGTCTAAGAGAGCATGGGTTAGCTGCAAAGGCCTCTCCTGGTCAAGTCTTGTAGCCAGCACCCTGCTGAACTGCATTTTCTACCATCAACAAGTTTAAGTTTCTTGTTTAAACAATTGAATACTGAACACTCTCTCCCACCACCGCCACCCGGGCAAAGTTCTCTCTGTCTCCCAACATGTGGCCTGCAGGTGAAAATAATACCTTAAAGACAGGAAATGACTTTGATAGGAAGTGTCATCTTTGGGGCAAGACTTATTAACTTAATGCTTCTGTGATGCTTTTCTTAAGTGGGTATACCTCTGAAACATTACCACCTTTTGTTAAACCAAATATTGAGTAAAGACTCTAAGGAAGTCCCGATAGATATCCTTTGTCTTTGGAAGTCCCTTTGTTTTAGACAAATTCTGATGTCATGCTGAGATGCTTTAAAAAGAATTCTAAGTTCAGAGCAATTCATTTGGGTGGGGGAGCTGGGGGAGGTTTTACCTGAAGCAATAGCTTGAGCTGCCTCCTGCTCCCATGGAGATCCCTTCCTGAAAATCATGGCCCCCCTCCTGCTGACCCTAGAATGCAGGATTTTGGCCAGAGAATCTGGTTAGCTCTTTCTCACACTCCTTGTTCTGGTACAGAAGATCATGGTTAGTTTACCCTCTTTGTCTTTGCACTGTTTCAGCCAGGAGTGCTCCTTAGCTTCTCACAAGTCCAGTGGGACCAAGGAGAGGTAATTCCTGACATTTCTTAAACCTTTTGGGGAGTATTTTCTCTGTGCATTGCCTTTCTGCAAAACTGCTCTTTCTCTGTTGCATGCATAGGGGGGAGGGATTAGGAAAAGTATTATATTGCCCTTACTTTCTCTCATCTCTCCTTCCTCTTGACAACTACTACAGCTTCAAACTGCTTAATTAATTAGTATCTCCCATCCTAAAGCAAGTCTGTTCTGTTTTAATATTTGCTATAGCCCAATGCAAATGTTGTGTATATTTTGATTGCCATATGTTCTATAAAATATCCCCTTTGGGAAGTTCTTTGTGAATGTGGATTTTTTTTTGGAGTCTAATTTCCCAGACATGCTATTGCCAAAATCACAAGATCCTTGATGGGCATGTGTACTCAGAACATGTATGAATTAATTTATGTGTTCTGAAGGCATAACTGCTAACAATTACCTGAAGGAAAAGATAAGGATATGACATTTTGAGTGTGTCCAGATATGTGAAGCACACATAGCAAAGAAAAAGAGTAAATGTTCATTATTTCTGTTCCAAGTTCTGGCAAGAAGCAGTATTTGTAAACTGCTACGGAGATCAGATTTAGGCTAAGCACAAAAATAATATCCTAGCTATTTCAGTCATGCAGTAACACAATATTATTCCAAAAAGGGAGTCTTATGGAATCTCTGCATATATTGGAGTGTCAGAAATCCAGATCACATTAGGAAAAGTCTACTCTGAAATCCAATATGAAACCAGACATGATGTCGAGTAAAGAGATCAACCCTCCTAATTCTGTGATTCCTTAGCAAAATGTGCAAGACAAAAGAGGAGATTAATGCAACAAGAGTTGAATGTATTAAAATGTCCATGTTTGGAAAAGGAGTGGTACAGTTCATATTGTATTTTAAATGTACAGTTGGTGCTCCATGTTTTGTTTGCTAAGGTTAGGGGTACAGGACACTCACAAAAGTGGAAAAACCACAAATATTAAAAAGTATGTGTCTGTTGGAAGGGGGCCAAGATATGGTAGGGAGAGCACCCAGGGTCCAAACTAGATCAGGGAAAGGAGAAGGAAAGGGAGTAGGTCAGCAAGCTGGCTCTACACTATACCAGGGCCCTGGTGTCCCAGTGGTTAAATGCCGGTACTGCAGCCACAACGTTGTGAGTTTGAGCCTGTAGGGCTCCAGGTTGCCTCAGCCTTCCATCCTTCTGTAAGTCAGTAAAATGAGTATACAGCTTGTTGGGGGCAATTAGCTTACACATTGTGAGCTATTTAGAGAGTGCAGCGGTGTAGAAATGTACAAGCTATTGCTATACTTCCTCTCTTTGTCCTATCTCCTTCCTTCGGTGCAGGGATGGGGCCATCAGGAGAGAGTTCTTAGTGCTGAGAAATTAGGCAGCAGCTGGTAGAGGAGGAGGAGGACTGGAGGCTGGTTTTAAAAGGGTTGTACAACCTGACTGGAGCTACTGAGAGGGAGCATTCTGCCAGGAAAGAAGGACTTGTGGGGGCAGGGATTGGAGAAACTCACAAAGAAATCCATGCAAGTCAAATTGGAGACTGTGGTGTTTAAATAAGGTTGTGTGCCATTTCTATTTTTTAGTGTTAAAACATGGACCTTGTCTTAATAGGAGAACTTTATAAAACCAAACTATAGTTTCAACAGAGAAAGTCTGTTTTAGAAGAAAATTAAACTCACCAAATAAAATTTCTTTGTACCCTGTCTGTATTAATAGAATGAAATATGATCTATGCTAAATAAGTATTGTATTAGTCATGTATTCTTCATTAAAGTATGACAGTTTACATAATCTATCCTGGATGATATTATACAAAACTTTGAAAAATTAAGCTACGGCTTTTATTACAGAGTGTTTTTGAGGAGAAAGAAGAGACGTGAGATGTTCAAAATATAGCTGTTTCTCAGTTTCTCAGCATTTCAGCCTATGTGTACTCTTAAGGACTTCAGGAAGCTGTATGAAATCACAAACAGACAACACATGAATACAACATATCCCATTGATTGAAATCATTACTACAGGTTGAGTCTTCTTTATCCAGAAATCTGAAAAACCTCCAGAAATGGAAACTGCTTTTTGCCATCTGCTCACTTCCACTTTTGAGGTGACAGCAGCATTCATCTAGATTCTCAGCCTCAGTCTCACCAGCCGCCCACCTCTGTCCTTGATGTGGCAGCTGCAGCAATCCTGCTTGTTCATCTTTCAGATCTAAGGAATGCCACAGCCACAACCCTAAAGGTGAAAACAGAGGGCTGATGACAAAAAGGAGAGAGACTGAGAATCGTGAAAGATTCACACTGAGCACTAGACTTGGATTCCTGCCACTTCGCAGATCCTCAGTTTCTCTCCAGCCTCACATCTCATATACAATTAGCAAACGAATGAGATATGGGGCTATTGCAGAAAGTACTGTATTCCAGCATCTGAAAAAAATCTGAAATATGGAACACTTCTGGTCCCAAGCATTTTGGATAAGGCACACTCAACTTGTACTTTTGTACTTTGCCTGTAGCTTCTATATAACTACTTAGAATCAAACTTCAGAAACTTCTGAACCAGGAACTCCTTAGTGGACAAATTTATATCCAGAAAGTAGATGGTACAAAAGCATTCAATGGTAACATTGAAGGGTGCATGGATGAATCCAGGCTAAAGAGAAAAGGACAATCTAAGAATTCTGAAAGATTTTGGAAGAGTGGGAGGAAATCAAGATCCTTATTCAGGACTCTAGGGACCAAAAATATTAATCTTAAAATGCAGTCCACCTCCTATATATGCACAGTCTTTTTAGGATTTTATATAGCCCCCAAAAGAAGGACTTAAGAGTGCACGTATGCAGAAACTATGAGGGGAATAGAGGCACATAGAAGAGAGGCATGTCTGTAACCTATGATCCTAGAGCTTCAGGTTGTATTTCCAGGTGCCTCCTCCTTCACCTGATAAGACCTTAGTTCAACAAAGGAAGAGAAGAGGAGAGGGACCATAGAAGTGTTTGAAGACTAGTGGAAAAATTGCAGCAGTTCTCTCTGTTGCCTGTGCTGGCTTGGGCTGATAGAAGTTGTATGTAGTTCAATAGCATGGAAAGCCACTGTTGTTTACAGGGATTTAAGGGGCGATGTCACATAATTAATTGTTGAGTAATGCAATTTCTGTTTCTTATATCTGTCAAGTTAATTTTGTTGAGTCAAGCCTAGTAGCCAACTAGTATGGTAATAAACTCATAGTGTAGCTTACCTAGATGTTCAAAATCATGAACTGATTTTTCAGCACTACAGATAAAATCTAAGGTGATGTCAGAATTCCGTATATGGCATTCTAAGTGCATATTTGAATGGGTTGTAAAAAGGAAACCAGTTCATACATTCAGCTGGAGTTTGTCAACTGTAGAGGAATCAAGTGATTGTATGTGCATAGTGAACTAACCATTTCTGTCTAAAATATTTATTTCCCTCAGTGTGTATAAGGTAATTAGAGACTTGATATTCAAACCAGATACAGATAGCATAAGTTTGTACGATATGTTCAGTTTGCCAAAAGCTGTTTTTCCAGATGGATGCAGCTTTCAGTTCTTCAAGCATTCGATAAATGTGCGTATACACAGAGCCTTTTAAATCTACATGACAGTTCCTTAATGCATCTTCTGATATAGTAGCCTTTCTCAGGAACAATTTCCAATAAATAATGCACATTTGTTTTCATTTAAAGAGTGAAATGTTTAGTTGAGCATAGTATGAGGGCTAGAATTTAGATAATTTTTGCTTGTATTGTGGATAAATCAGACAAAAGGTGTTTGTTTTCCTTCCAGTTACTCATTATTGAATTGATATTCTGTAAGTAAAGTAGATTTAACTTGGAATTCTGGTGCCATATTCTGCATTGGGTAGGCCATTTGCGACCCTCCAAATGATGTTGTGTTGCAGCTCCCATCATCATTCACCTTTGTACTGATTGGAGTTGCAAAAACACCTGGAGGGTCACAAGCAACCTAACCATTTTGTAGACAGTTCTGACTTTTGTGTTTACCCCATGCTGAGCCATTCCTGAAACAACCAAACACAAAGAGGATGAGTCTGTTTTACATTCCATAGCAAAGGACAGGGCTGCCTTTAGTAGTGGCAAAGATAAGGTAATTTAGGTAGGCGTCGCTTGGTAGGTAGGACACAGAAAAACTGCACCTTTTTTACTTCTGCCTGCCCCGCCACACCTGCTGAAAGTTCCATTTCCTGTGCTGTTCTTTTTTAAAAAAATCTGTTTTGAGACACTAGTAAATATTTAAATTGACGAAATATTTTATTATATATCTAATACAGTTTAACAATGAAGTGGAATTAGAAGCAGCAGATATAATTGTCTAATTTTTTCATGCCCATTAGTTTTTAAACTTTTAGTTGTCTCACGTCTGACCTTTTATTTATTTACATTTAGTCTGACTGCCAGTTGTTCTCTAAGAGATATTTTCCAGACCTAGTACACTTTAACTTGAAATGACTATGACTGATTAGTCGGCGTATCGTTTCTTCTTAGCAATAGATTGCCCTAAAGCTCTCCTGGTGGGTCTTTTGCCAGGACCCAGAGAAGAGGCAAATTAATGTTCCCTTATTATGTTGTAAAAACACAATTAGGGAAAACAGTGTTCCCTGAGAGAAGCATAGGCCCCAGGAAGTTCCATAGTGGGACACAGGTCTCAGGATCTCCACTGCCATTTACCTCTCCATAAAAACACCTTATGTTATAGCATATGGTTCTGATATAGGAAGTTGTATGTGGCTTGCCCCAGAACAATAGGACTGGTTGTGGATTCAGACAAGGAGCACAGCGAAGAGCTGTTCCAATGCTTTGGGAAGCAACCAGTTGTTTACTCTGCTGCCTCCGGTCTTAATGCACACCAGTCTGGTCAAGCTTTCCTACCTGTGTTCTTTCCAGCTAACCATATGCCCATGGCCTCAACTTATGGGGTTGTCCAACCCAGCTCTTGTCCAGACCAAAAAGGCAGTCCACTCTGAGCCCCCGCCCAGTGACCACCATGTGTACCAACCAGCTTGTCTCACCCTAAGAGGGCCAGAGTCCCTTATAGTACTCAAAATCACCAAAATCACCTCATCTGATTCCTCACCAGAATCCCCAGAACAGTGCTCCAGCTCCTATCTGAACTACTTGTTGATCTGAAGCCATGCCCAGTCCTACTGCATTGGTGCCAGTCTGCACCAGTGGTACTTACATGAGCAGCTAAATGGTGGAAGAGGTCCTGGATGCAACCTGGAATTGAAATGGGTTTAATTGGAATTGATACTACTTAATGTACAGCAGACAATATGCTCAACACTGAAGGTGCAAAATAGTTTTATTAAGGCACAAAATTAGGTCAGCAAACAAATCAGTATTTGTTGATTGCATAATTATTCACCCCATTTGCTATGTCATGCCTAAACAAGCTCTGGTGCAACTCATTTTCTCCAGAGACCCCAGTTTGTGTGCTGCATAATCTTAGATTAAAGAAACTTTTTTCTAGAAGGCCTCAGATTTCTTCAGATGAGTTGGTCAGGTTTAGGTTATTTAAAAAGATATCCCAGACACCTAAGCATCATTAAAACAATTGTTACAAAATGGAAAGAATAAAGTTCAGCCATGACTGTGCTTGGGGAAGCTGCCTACCAAGACCCTGTGATTGGGGGAGGATGGCATTAGTCAGGGAAGTAGCCAAGAGGCCAGTGGGAACTCTGAAGTAGCTGGAGAGATCTGCAGCTGAGATGGGAGAAACTGTCCATGGAACAACTGTCACCTAAACACTCCACAAAACCGTGCTTTATGGTAGAGCAGTGGGAAGAAATGCAATGCTGAAACAGTTTGTATCAAAGCCTGCTTGGAGTTTGCAAAACAATATGTGGGACACACACCAAATATTCTTGGTGTGGTAAGACTGAAACTGAACATTTTGCCTTGTCACAAGGCTCTGTGTGGTGCAAAACCAACACCCTTCCTATGGTGAAACATCATGATGTGGGCATGTGTTTCTTTGGCAGGCACTGGAAAACTGGTCAGGTTTGAGGGTGAGATGGATGGAACCAAATACAGGGCAATTGCCAACAAAAGCATGCATCAGTCTGCAAAGGACATGAGACTGGGGTGGTGTTTCACCTTCTGGCAGGTCTGTGACCCTAAACACAGAGCCAAAGGTCTGGAAGGTCGGTGACCCTAAACACAGTCAAAGTAACGAAACCTCTCTCCAATTAAGAATCTGTGGCAAGACCTGTCCCCCTCCAACCTCACAAAGCTCAAACAATTTTGCCAAGAAGAATGGGCTAAAATGGCATGATCCAGATACACAAAGATGATAGAGATTTATCCAAGAAGATCTGCAGCTGTAAAATAGCTGCCAAAGGTGTTTCTAGCAAGTATTGATATGGGGTAGAGAGGTGAATCCCTTTGCAACCAGAAAATTCCAGTTTGATTTTGTTTCTTTAATTCTTGTGCTGCGGTAAAACTATTAAAGATACACATGTAAGACCATATTGCTAGCAGCAAATAGCAAAGACTTGGAATTATTACTGATTAAAGTTAAAGAACATGCAAAAGTGGGGCTACAGCTAAATATTAAGAAAATGAAAGTAATAACCACAGAAAATTTATGTAATCTTTTCTGTGTCTTAGAATCAGAGTTGAAAGAGACCACAATGGCCAATCAATCCAATCCCCTGCCCTGCAAGAACCCACATCAAACCACTCCTAACAGATGACCATCCAGCCTCTGCTTAAACACCTCCAAAGAAGGAGACTCCACTGCCAAACAGCTCTGACCGTCAGGAAGTTCTTCCTAAGGTTTAAGTGGATCTCTTTTCCTGTAGTTTGGATCCATTGCTCCTTGTCCTAGCCTGTGGAGCTGCGGAAAACAAGCCCGCTCCCTCCTCGACATGACATCCCTTAAAATATTTAAATATGACTATCATGTCCCCTCCATGTCCCCTCTTAACCTTCTCTTTTGTAGACTAAACATATCCAGCTCCCTAAGCTGGGCTCCCATGGCTAAGTCATCAATCAAAATAGAGACTTCTGAAGAAATCAGAAGAGGACTAAGATTTGGAGGAGCAGGTATGAAGGAGCTAGATAAGATCCTGAAATGTAATTATATGACATTGAATACCAAGTCAACGTCATTCATGCCATAATATTTCGTGTCTGCATGGATGATATGAAAGCTGGAAATCTGACATGAAGAAAATCAACTCATTTGAAATGTGCTGGAATAGAGTTCTATGGATACCACAGACTGTCTGAACTCTGACTACAAGCCAAACTTACTCAATTGATGCTATTATACTTAGGGTGTATTATGAGATGACAACTCATTGGAAAAGACAGTAATTCTCAGTAAAGTGGAATGCAGTAAAGTGAAGGATGAAGCCCACAGGTGGGCTGATTCAATCAAGTGCAGCTACTGCCCGAAGTCTACAAGACCTGAGCAGGGCTATTAGTGGCAGGGTCTACAGGAGATCTTCCATTCATAGTCACCTTGAGTTGAAGCCAGTTTGATGGTACACAACAATAGGAACAACAAAACTATTTTGCATCTTTACATTGTTGAATATTCTGTGTGCTAACAATGCCAATTAAATCATTTCAGTTCTAGATTAACACAGCAAAATGTGGAAAAGTCAAATGGGGGTGAATACTTCTCCAAGGCACTGTACTTCAGTTTCATGACTAATATTTCCTACACTGAACAGAGAAACATAAATGTGTATACTCTCTTCCTTTGCTTGCTGTTGTCATTGAATCGATGAACTGTGCATCAGCTGGATCACGATCATGAGCTGTGGTTCACATTAATGCTTGTCTGAGTTCAAAGTCTGACTCATCAGTTGCTGTTGGAATTGTTGGTACATGCAGAGCGTTGGGGCATGCTGCGTTTACATCCAGTAACACATCTGCTAGTGTAGCTTCCTACACCAAAAGGTGAGCCCTTTTGTATTTCAAAGAGAGGAGAGAGGAGAGCTGATCACACACTGCTGGCTATTACTATGAATTGCATAGCATTTTAAACAGAAAAAGTGAGAAAGTCCAGCTGAAAAGTCCTTGTTTAATCCTGAAGCTTTAAAATTCTTTTTTTTGTTGCTAGGATTTTACTGTTTTTGATAACAGGACTTTGTTTCACAGTTAATTTCACTTACGAAAAAACAATAATTGTTGGATTCAAACAGTACAAAATGTATTCAGGGAGACTTTTCCTCTAATGTAGTTTATTGGATAATTTACTCTAGATTCAAAGATCTGGGAAGGCACAACTCCATAATTTAAGCAGGAAAGCTTTCTTCACATCTACATTTCTCCGTGCCAATATTTGAAGAGGCATGAGAATTCTTCTGTTGCATCTGGTAATGCCAACAGGCATGAATTCTGGATTATTTGGAATCATTGAGAACTTTATCAAGCCATTCTTTAAGGTTGTGAGTAAGAATATCAGCTTCTCTGATTTGAACTTCAGTGTCCATTATCTGCTGGTGCTTTCCTTGTTCTTAGCTGCTGTAGGTACTAAGTGCTTCCATTGTGATTGTTCATGCAGCTCTGATAATAGAGGCAGTGTAATGACAGAAGTAGGGGACTTAGTGTTAGTAGCATACTGCCAAGACAATATCATTAAATGTGAGCTTAGGTTGGGATTGCCAAGATTTCTTTTTTGAGAATGTTTTGTGTCATTGTGTAAACTGTGACATATGGAATTTAAGTTGTTATATTATTTGGAATAAATGAATAAGTGTCTACAAACTTCATTACTTTGTGTTTGGTACAAAATCACTCAGATCAGATGACAAATGCTTTCTGTCCACATGTGACAAAAATGAAGTAAGATTTTTGATCCTTTTTCTTTTCCATGTTTTTCCCCCCACAGCCTATATATGATTTGCTTCTCCCTTCTGGCTGCTCAGAAGATAAAGTGTGTTGTAGGATCAGGGGTAGTTGAATCCACCATCTGGTTAAGCCAGCATGCTTGGATTTAATAGATTTATTCCAACTGAAGACTGAGCTGGCTAATCAAGTTTCAAAATGTGCTTCTTCACCACCTGTTGACTCAGTATTACCTTTTTTATGACTGCACTGTAAAATGGTTCTGGCTTAAATGTTTTGGTTTGAAAAGGGCTGTAGATTAGACATGCTATTACTGATTTTATGGCTGTTCAGTATATAGTCCTTTTTCATATTGTGTGCACTCTCTCTCGCTCTCTTTCCCTCTCTCTCTTCTGTAACTTTGCAAGTTTCAGATGAATATTAAGCCTAGAGTTTTGGCATGGGATTGCCTCCTTGACATTGCCCTTCCATTCTCTTTTTATTTCATCCTTTTTGCTGAGGTTTGTGAGTCCATCCCATTGTTCCCCTTCCTCCTACCTCTCTCTTTTCCTCCCTTCTTTCCCACAAGGTAGACTTCTGGAAGTGGGGCAAATCACTCTTGCAGAAGTCTGAACAGAACTTGAAATTGTACCTGAAAGTGCCTACCAGCTGCAGGTTCCCCATTCCTACTCTGTTTTTTAGTTCCTATGAGCCAAGCATCCGAGGTTCCACATCCTCATAACTTTCTTCCTTTTGTTGCTTTTATTATGAGCAGATACTGATAAATTAAAAATGTGATGTAGGAAGGATGCTTAGAGATAAATTTTGCTATCTTATTTCAGGTAAGATGGAGGACAGTTGTATTACAACAGTGTGTTTTGCTGCTCACCTATTTTGTAATTACACTGGAAACGGTACCTATAGATATAGACAAGACAAAAGTAAAAGAGGAAGAACATGTAGAAAGTGCAAAAGTAGACAATCCGGTAAGTCAATTAATTAAACAATGGCAATTTTTCTATCAATATCTTAATCATATACTACCATTAACTCAGAACTGATAGTATTTTAGATTAGAAGCGAAATATAATACTGTTTGTATGTTTACAGGGACCGTGTAACTTGCTTACTACTATAGCACCATGTGCCACTGGTCTGTTTCCAAGCACAATTCAAAGTGCCCGATATGGCTTAGATGCAGACTATCTGACATACTGTATTTCCCCATAAAAACTTGACCAGGCACTGAGATCCTTAGAGGTGCCCTTCTGTTAGTCCCCCACTTTCACCGGCCTGTCTAGTGGCTATGCATGATAGGGCCTTTTCCACAGCTGCTCCTAAGCTCTTGAATCTCCTTGCCTGGGGCGGAGGTAGAATGCCCCCCTCCATACTGTCCTTCTTTTGGAAGATAAAAGTTTTTTTTTTAAATTCTGACAGATTTTTAGGAACTGATTCTTTTTAAAAGAACAGTTTTACATAAAGTGCTGTACTGTTTATAACTGTACAGCTTTTAAATTGCTTTTTTATTTTTAATTGTTTTTAAGGTTCTTGATAATTCTGTTCCAGTGTGATGTTTTATTTTTTGTGTCATTGTATTAGTTTTCATTTATAAGGTACCTTGATTCCTCATTTTGGGACAAGGGTTGGATAAAGTTGATGATCATAATAATGATGGTGATAGTGATGATAATAAATAACAATAATGACAATAATAATAACGTCATATATGGCACTGAAGATCTGTATTCAGATCGTTTTGTATTTTGTTTATTTATTCAATTAATTTATAGCCTGCTTTTCTCCCAATGTGGGTTCAAGGCTGCTTACAATATAAGTTAAAATAAGATAAGCAAGGGACCGGTAGATTGTGTTCTTTTCCAGATGCCAAGCAGCTAGAATCCCTGATTATTAACTTTAGGGGCTTATTACTCTCAGCTGACTCCTGAAGTCCTCAAAGGTAAATCGGCTTGAATCAGAGTCTGAAAAATTATTTGAGACTACAGTTCCTAGAATTGCCTAGGCAGTAAGGCGCTATGTCATGCTGGCTGGAGAAACATGGGAGTCATAGTTCCGAAAAATAAAATTTCCAAGCTTTAGCTTCAACTCAGGAGAAACCCTTGGTTTGTTCCCTTTTTTGAGGGGAGCAGTTTTTGAGAGTTCATCCTTAAGTGGGAAAGATTTTGTCTAATTCACCATACTAATCTTTAGTCATAAGTTGTGCCCTCCCTAAAGCCGCTGTTGCCTAAGGAGGAAAACATACAAATACCTACAGCATTCCCTTTGTGTATGCAGGGGTTCCATTCCAGGAACCCTCACATACAACAAAAACCATGAGCATTGTGTTCCATTATAGTCAGTGGATGCAATGTGTGTACACCTGCAGCAGCATAGGCACACACCTGCCTATTGACTGTAAGGGGATGTGATGCTTCACACAACCTTGCATTTCTATGTGCAGAGGTCATATAAGAGAGGGGCCACTGTATGTGATATAATACCTGTATTACATGGAATATGAGTTCATGATGCCCTTTTCTGCTTGATCTTTCCCTATTATTGGGGAAAAAAGGAAGATCTCACCACCAATCACCCACCATCCCATTCAGTTTAATTCTTAAAATCAGCTGGTTTTTCTAAGTAAGTAGGACTTAGAGGAGCAGAAATTGTATATATATGCCTAATTATCATATAGCCCTGTTTTACTCCTCCTCTGTTCTGCACAGGCTCCTGTTTAGAGACAGCTTATTTGAAGAGCCCAGTTAAATCTGAAAGAAAGAAGTTCCATTAGAAGTGAACTTCCCATAGGATGTGTGTATTCATGGAGAATCCTTGCATTTTGAATACATTTTTGATCTTTAGTATTACGTAACGACTGAAAATGATTTTTAGGATTTAGAGTTTCATCTGAGTTAAGGTTCTCATTTAGCTTCAAGTGTCTCTTGGGGAAAAGAAACACATTGTTCCTCTGCTTTTCTTTTACTAAAATGATATTTATTTTTTTGAAGGATACTGGCCTTTATTATGATGCTTACCTCAGACAAGTGATAGATGTTCTTGAGACAGACAAACATTTCAGAGAGAAACTCCAGACAGCAGACATAGAGGAAATAAAGGTATGTACGATGACTGTACGTCTTAATAAATGGAAATGTAAAGTATAGTGATGTTTTCATTATCAGAATGTGCTGCTAGAGGCTTCCTGATTCCAGTGGGAAATATAGCTTCATCCTTAAATGAATCTCATTGAATCTAATGGTATTTTAAGTGCTCAAGCATGCAACATTTAGAAGAAGAAAGCTGAGATTCTCTGGTTTCTGGCAGGAGCAAGCAAAGCAATAAAAGTGCCACTGTGATTATACTCATGCAGAAAGTTAAGCTATGAAAAATAAATATATTATTGTGGCCCATACTTTAAATCTTAATATTGATACGTTATTTGCTGATGTCTAGATTGCTTAGTTTGCAGATGGTGAATGCCAGGTTGAGTCTAGAAACTTTCATGTGGGTCCAGGTCTCTGGCAATTATTTCCCCACAGCTTAGTTCAGAGGTAGAGTGAACAGGAGCTTCCCCAGTACAACTAAGATGTCCAGATGGTGACAGAAGGAGAGAGAGCGTGGTCACACACTTATATGTGTATCCATATCTCTATAATGCAAAATAGAAAAAAAGTATACATTGACCCTGGATTGCATGCCTTCAACATCGAAGTCACTGAAAAAGGAACACAGTAGTTGCTTTGTGTCCAAAAGAAGCAACAAGATCATTTACCCAGAGTGATGAAGATACTTGCGCCTTTTGCTATACTGTGAACTTGTAGAGTTGGCTTATTGCCTTCCTCCAGTCGCTGTGAGCAGCTTTTTCTCTCCAGATTTAGTATAGAAGTATAGAACTTCTTTTATACTTGCTGTGGAGACAATGAGTTTGGGTTATTCCTTGGGTTGTAAGGCAATCATTTGTGCAGCAATAGTCCAGTCCAGCATGTCTGCCTAGATATTGCACTGTTGTTTAACACAACAGGGTGAACATAGATTGAAAAGTCAACAGCTGGTGTTAACAAGGGCTAATTTCCCTTTCCCCAAGCCAAGCAAGGTAATGATACAGTATACCAAGAGGATAACAATGGGAAAAAACCCTGAAGCGAATGTTAAGTGAGGCCTTTGCAGATTACTCTCACTGGTGTGCAGCCTAATGTGGTAAAATCATGTCAAACGTTATTGATGGATTCTGCTGCCAAGAGTCCCAGCTGAGTGTGTACATCAGTGTGTATGGCCATTTAGTCCACAGTGAATGCTGGGGTACAAATATCAATTTGTTGCCTATTCTAGCCTTAGGCACTAGTATGCTTGGTTAACAATTCGGGAGACTACAGCCACATCTTTGTTTATGTTTGTGGGAAGGCAGAAACTAGCAGTGGTGATGAAAACTGCCTCCACCACTCCTAGCTTTGTTTTTGGATACTGCCTCGAAAGTCTTTCTTATGCCTAGGGTTGCACAGTTGAAAACTGGAGATAGCTTTTGTACCTTTAGTGGTTGTGTGGAAGAATTTCAGCAGTGCTGTGCAACCAGGCAAAAAGCAACACCTGCTGAAATTTTTGCTTCTACACAGTCATTAAAGATAGAAGAACCATCTTCAGTTTTCATTCTAGCAACTCTAGTGGTACATCTAGGTTCAGTTACCCAGCTTTTATTCAGAGTTCAGCTTTTAGTAGATACCTGAAGCTCTGTGGATTTGCATCTCACAGATAAGTGCTATTGCTATTAGTGATCCAACTGTTTCTTGAAAGGTGTGAAAGTTCCCCTGGACAGAGATTTCTGATGCAAGACTTCATCATTCATTGTAGATGGGGCTATGTTGTCTTTGTACCTCTCCTTTCTCTTGCAGCTACTGAGGAGCAATTCACAGTCATATTGATTTGTCATCACATGTCAGTCCAGAAGGAAAGAGTCATGTCATTCCTTTTTAGTTTTTTCCTGCTGGCTATTGCACCCTATTGTTTCACTTTGATCAGATCTACTTCTCTTTTTTCAACTACTTGTCCTCTTTTTCACATTTAATACTTTCTCTTTACATTTTGTCATCCAGCATGGTATATATAGTTGAGTGTTGAACTAGGACTCCAGGAGACTGGGATTTGAATCTGTGCTTAGTCATGGGAACCTACTCGGGTGATGCTGAGTGAATCACACTCTCTCAGCCTCAGAGGAAGGCAATGATAAGTCTTCTCTGAATAAATCATAGAATATTGTGTTACAGATCACCATAATTCATCATTAGTGATTCAGCATGAAGGCTCATAACAACATGAACATTGTGTTTTTATCTGAATCTTTCTTCTCTGCCCCAGTCCATGCAAACCCAGGATATTTTCTTCCAGTCACAACACATCATTTTTGATGTTGAGACATTCTTCAGCAATTGACTCCAAATACATGGAACTCATGGTAACAGAGGACTGAACAGTAAATTTTAGAAAAGAAACTGTGACATCCTTAGGTATCATTTTTTATTTGTTTGTTTGTTTTGACAGAGTGGAAAGTTAAGCAAAGAACTAGACTTAGTTAGTCATCACGTAAGAACAAAACTGGATGAACTGAAAAGACAAGAGGTTGCAAGATTAAGGATGTTAATTAAAGCCAAGATTGATTCATTTCAAGGTAAGGACACAAAGGAAAAGAATTGACTGAGCAAAAGGCTAGGATCGGATGTAAACAGCTATATTTCATTTGTCTCTCTTGTTGCTAACAGTAGCAGAGGCTGGGATGAGACTAAAAGGTGCAAGTGTTGGTTTTTTTCCCCTTGACCTCATTACACATTCTTGTCCTTTTGAGGAATCAGGATAAATAAGAGAAACTGACTCCTAGGAGACAGACTCGGAATAAACAATTTGTTATTGTGCAGTTAAAGAAAGAGACACACAAGTTAGAATGTTTATTTTTAAATTCTCAGACCCTTTGTTGCTCCAGTTCTCTGGAGCAGGTTTTGCGGGTGCATGGTGGGCTCCATTGAGAAGGGGGGCTTTGCATCTGGCTAATGTGTATTCTTCAAAGTAGCACAAGTTGTATTTTTATGCAACTGAAGTACTTATCAGAAGATTACCAGTTGTTTTTCTTTATAAAGTATGCAGCAGTGTATAAGGGTGCAACACAGAGAGGACTGAAGGGGAAAAAGTTGTGCAAGAAGATCTGTGGATAAATGGCTCTGTATAGCATTTGAAATATTTGCCTTTTCTAGCATCAGTAAATTATTCTTCTGGAGAATGGAAGGCCAGGCTTCCTGAAGCAAGATCACCTTATCTATAAAACAATTTTAGGCTTTTGGTAAAGCAGTCCAGGCCAATTCATTTATAGATTTTCCCCTCTGTCCTAGTTTCTTTGTTTCCATGCCTGCCAGCCAATCTGAATAGCTCTGGATCAGGACATACTGACATTTTGCATGCCACTGCTCAGCCAACATTCATAAGGTTCAAACCAAGACCCAGAGAAAAAGACACCCCAACCAGATTTCTGTTGACCTTGTTTGCTAGTTGTTACATTTTTCCAGGCTTGCACAGTAGTCATGAGGGAAGGCAGACAAAACTGTCATCTCCTAGCTGCCTATTTCTCTAGTGCCTTATTTCCTTCATTGTGGCTGAGCATTTGACCTTTTTCTTCTTACCACCACTGTGTACAATAGTATAATTACACTTTTGTAGTGCACTGACAGGATTCTAGGCCAAAATCTGAATGGACTGAACTGAATGGTGTTGCCTTGAAATATCTAAAAATATGCTTTCCTCCTCTTCTAAGCTGACTGTTAAGGAGCAGCATTTTTGAAATTATACTTAGGACTAAAATATTTATTTTCTTGGCTAGCAGTGACTTGTGCCCTGTTTCTGGGTTGCAGTTAGTCATCTTTAGATTGTACTGTGCTGAAAACCATTTGCAGCATGACAGAATTCTTATATTTTGTGGAGGAGTGAACACTACATCTACACCAGAGGAAGGAATCTCTTACCCTTTGGATGATTTGACTAGCAACTCCCAGAAGCCATACCTGGCATAGTCAGTGGTAAGGGATTTGTGGAAGTGTAGTTCAAAACATCTGGATGGCCAAAGCTTCTCCACCAAAAGTATACACCACATTTGCATGCAACAAATTATGTAGTGATCTACGAAAGCGCTGTGTGCTCTATGGACATTTTTTTCTCTGTAAGATTTGAAGCATACTGTGGAAGAACATGGAACATTCTCCAGTATTTCCTGCTCAAGACATCTCCCATTCAGTTCTGCAGAATTTTGACTTCTTTCAAGCAGACTGATTTATAGTCTATTCTGAATGACAAGGGTTGCTATACATGCAGTATTGGTGGCTATAATAACAGTAAACAGTCTTCAGTCTCCTCAGCCCTCCTTGTAGTGTGAATTTCTCCTTCTCTTAGTCTCAGCACTATAGCTAAGGCTAAGCTGTGTCTCATTTAAGCTTCTGTGCCTCCCCCCTTTCTTTTCCAGCTAAGCACGGATTCTCAGCATCACTGAGCATGCTTGGTCATTTCTGAGCTGTTCTACTATTAAGCTTATATACTGTATTTGCCAGCTTATAAGATGCACCCCATTTATACACTGGCAAATACAATTTGCTGGCATGTAAGACACAGTGGTGTATAAGACGCACCCTATTTTCAAACAGTATTTTTTAGGAAAAAAAGTGAGTCTTATATGCCAGCAAATACAGTACTTCTACACATCTCAGAAGTCTCCTGGGAGAATGTAGAAATAGTAGATGGCCTAGTTTTAGTTTCAAAACTGGCAGTAAGCTCAATCGCCCAAGGTTATAATCACAATCAATGGTGGATAAATGATAAAGTCCAAAATACATGTTTTTTGTTCAGCTAGAATTTGATTTTATGCCTGTTGAAATTACAGTGTAATACAGGGTCATTAGGCCGAGTGAGTCAGTTGCCACAGGTTTGAGTCCTAGAAGAATGTGGACCTATGCCCTGACTGTTCCTCCTGAGCTGCTCCCATTAAGGGAAAGGGAGTGTTGCAGACATCCCTTAATCCTGATGGAGCAGGTCAGCCACAGCGTGCTTGCTTCTCATCCAGGTGCCTCTGCCTATATGTTCTTGGGACTGTTGCTGGAAAAGTGTACATTTCAGCAAGTAGATTGCTTATTCACATCTTGAACACAGGCTGGAGACACTGGCATTGCAGCATTTGTTTGAGCAAGCAATGAGGATGTGCCAGCCAAAGTGATGAATGAGGATGGTGAAGCAGTGAAAGAATGGTAGGTGCTGGGGGACAGTGTCAGCTTGCTGCTGCAGGTATGGTGGAGATCCGATCACCAATAGTAAATGAAGGAGACCATCAAATTAGCTTTTTGTACAGCCATGTAGAAATAGCAGCCACATTATATCCTTCCCATTAAACTGCATGATGTTTTGGCCTGGACCTCTCCCTAAACATTTTCAGTACTATGACCTCTAGAGCGTTGGTATTTTTAAAATATTGTATAACGTTCAAATCTCATACCTGAAACCTTTCTAGGGTTGTGAGTTACAAATATGCTTTATGTTTTAAAAATGTGCTTTGACTTCCATACAGTATTTTATATATCATATTTAATAAATTCAGTTTCAATGGTTCTCCTTTTGTGTGGGCTGTTTTTAGATTCTGGCATAGACCATCAAGCTCTTCTCAAACAGTTTGAGCATCTGAACCACAACAACCCTCACACTTTTGAAGTTAAAGATTTAGACATGCTAATCAGAGCTGTAAGTTGTTGTGCAAATATTTTCCCAAATGCTTGCTTGCTCTTTTTCCTGTATTTTTCTACATTGGAACCTACTTTTTCCCCTCTCCTCCTCCATTTTGAATAACTCTCATAGTTACTTTAGGAGTCATATTCTAAGAATCCTGCTTGGCTCTGTAATGCAATATTGTGCCACAGAAGACATTTTTGTGCATTTAAAAACAGTCTGTTAATTTTTCTTCGGGTGTCTCCTGTGACATGTATTCTCATGCCAATATAAGCAGTCTTAAGTTTCTCCAGTGCCTTTAAATGCTCTTTTGACCTATGCCGGCTAATGCTCTTATACACTTTCTTTACTGACTACTTGGCGTATTTCTGTCTATGTTGGCATGTGCATGACGCATGTGATGTCAACTGTTAAAACAATTTTGATTAATTATCTGTATTTTAACCAATTATCTGATTGCACTAAAATGTATTTGCATATTATCAAAGCTTATCTCTTGAGATATTAAGAAAGTGTAAGCTAACCCACAGTTAAAAAAAGATTATGTGATTCAAATTAAGTTAGCATAGCAAAATTAGTCTTATAATATAAACAGGTCTGTTCCTGATTAAAATTGCTGTTCAGCATATCGTTCAGCGGTTAATTAATCTGCCAATCAAAGCTTAATGGTCGGTTTTTTAAAAAGCAAAGTTCTTTAAGGAGACATATAAACCACCCTTTCTTGTAAACTTAAGACAAGTAATAGTATTGCCAGACCAGAAAGACACCAAATTTGTCTGTGCCCTGGTTTTCTAAACACTGGAAGGAGAAAACAGTAGAGTTAAATACTTGGCATTTATATGGTACTTGAGACTGTCAAAAGTGTGGCAAATAGATTATCTCAGTAGGAATTAGAACAACTCTTTAAGTAGACCAGTCCTATTTTTGCCTTCTTGCAAATGAGGAAGACAAAGGCTGAGAAACAGTGAGTGCTTAGCTCCCTCTAGTGAGTTCAGTGCTGAGTGAGACTTCCATAGGGACATTTTGAGATGCAGTTTGTGTTCTTAGTACAATGCTGTACATTAGTAAGGAAAGTGAATGGTTGTGAAGATGTGGCTTGGTTTTTTTCTTAGGAAGGGTGAATGACAGTGAACAGCAATAATAGCAATAGGGGAGCCACACAGACAGGAGCTCAGGAATTATATGGAAGAGCATAGACATAGAAGGGAAGGCCCAGAGCTGAGGCACTATTTCAGAAAAAACAAAATCTTGAAACATTGTTGATGCATGTGTAGGTTTAACAGAAAATACAAATTGCTGGTGAGAGGAAGGTTGTACACCAAATCTTCAGAAGTAATTAAGGGATCTTGTAAGTCATAGCAAACCTAAGTACCCATTGCTCTTAATGCTAGTGAAGCACTCACTGTCACTCTTCTATTCCTGCCTGCTGGCTGCTATCTGGTATTAGAAAACTGGATTGCTGTGAAAGCTATTAGAATTCCCTAAAGATTCATAATTTATACTAACTCAGCCAATAATTCTTATGCTTTGTCTGGTTAGGTATTCAGAAAAGAAAAAAAAATAAGTAGTACAATCCTGCTAGGTGTGTACTTATACAGCATCTGGAAAACTAGAATTTCATGTTGTTAACAATGGCCCTTTCCACACGGGGGTAATAAAACGGTGTAGCACGACCTCTGACGGTCTGCACTGCAAAGTGGATTGGGGCAGACTACTTTAGCGTAGTTCCACACCTCAATCTGCGCTGGAGCGACCAGAAGTGGTGGTGCTGCGTCCTTTTTAAAAACCACTTTTGAGTAGTTTTTTAAAAAGCATGGGGCGTGCAGCCGCATGCAGCCCCATCACAGCGCCCGGTGTAGATTTGCAGGCGCGCGCAAGTGCGTGCCTGCAGACCTGCTGGGGCGGGCTTCTGGCTGGCGAGCTTCTCTGGTTGGTGGAGAGCCTCCGCCAGTCATAAGCCGCCATTTTGGACGCTGCAGGACGCCGAGGAGTGTGGAGCAGTGAACTCGCGCTGCCTCGCGTGGTGACAGACTTACCCGGTTGCAGGTAAGCTCCGTTTCAGGACATTTTACCCCGTTTCTTCCTCCACATGTGGAAAAGGCCAATAACTTTTTTAAAAAATTAGGCCATTGTTCAAACATGTGCATTTTGTAGTGGCAGTCTCAAGAGAGCTACATCACACACGTTTCCTGTTTGTGTAGATCAACTTATAGTTATGTTGTTGGAAACTATAAGTTGATCTACATAAACAGGACCTTAGCATTACCTCTCTGTAATGCAGTAAAACCTTTAAATTTCTACACCTTTTAGTATAATTTTAGAGGCACTAAATTATTTGCTAGAAGTATGTTTATTATTCATTTGACATATTTTATAATTCTTGAGCAGCAGCTGAGAGACAATGTTGCTCTTCCTGCGATGCAAAAATTCATCCAGAAGAAAAGCATTTCAGTCTCCAAGATGTAATCATACCCACCCAAAATCAAAATCTGTTTGTCCCACAGTAGAGAGGGCAGTCACTGAAGACTCCTACTCTTTCAGGGGTTGTTTCAGAGGACCATAAGGATAGAATTTTCTTTTAAAAAAGAATGTATTGGGCAGCTGAGTTTATGGTTTTTGGATAAAGCGATCACTGACCACCAGCGCTAGTGGTCAGGTTGTGATGGTATATGGAGAAAGCAATTATTGGCAGTTTTATTGGTCATTAAGTATTGGTTTAGGCTTTTGACCCTTGGAAATACTTTTGCAATTGATAGGCTTAAGAGGGCCACCAATTGATGCAAATTGCCTCCAAAAATTTTATCATCAGCCCTGAGATTCTGACTCTGATCATTTTGGCACAAAAATCTAGTGACATAAACTATAACATCTATTAAACTCTTTTCGCTGTATGTACTCTGTACATAAATTGGACCTCCCCAACTTCATCATGGTGAGTCACCCAAGGCTGTTCTTTCTAAACCACATTGTGCCTACATTGTGCTGTCCTTTTATTTGTAAAATGGAAGCAAATGTTAAAGTGGTGGAGCAAAGGCACATGAAAATTATGCTGGGGTGAAAGTAGTAGTTCATGCTTCATGATATGGTGGGTTGGCCTCACTGAGGAACCAAACACATTCTGACTTGTCTTTTTTTAAAATTTTCAGGCCACAAGTGATTTGGAAAATTATGACAAAGCTCGTCATGAAGAGTTTAAAAAATATGAGATGATGAAAGAACATGAAAGAAGAGAATATTTAAAAACACTGGATGAAGAAAAGCGACATCAAGAGGAATTGAAGTATGAGGAAATGAAAAAAAAGCATGCTGATCACCCCAAAGTTAACCATCCTGTAAGGACACAGTTTGTAGCTATAACATTTATTAAAGGTGTATTTCTTTGTATGTTTAAGGAAAGTAAAGTAAATGAAGATAATAGGAGGAAAAATCTTTATGAAGTTAATGAAGTAAGTGGCTTAGCTCTTGAACTGCAGAGTTTTGTCACTGCTTTTACTCAAACTGCATTTAAATTCTTTTAATATGCTTCCTGACCGCTTTTTTTGTTTAATTAAGACTTTTTCCAAAAGAATCTGAAATTCTTTGTTTCCTTAAAAAGAAGCTTTAACCTTAAGCTGTATTGTTCATGATAACTTTTTTGGCAAGCAGTATGCGTTCAAGTTGTTTATATTAGTAGGGCTAGTACTACTGCAGCAACTGAACATAATATTTTGGCTTTTAAAAATTATTCTCTGGTGAGAGTGGTGGAGGTTATATTAAAGGTCCTGGTCTGAATGGATCTTCAGACTTGGATTTTAAATGATAAGATTTGGATCCCTTCAGTGGAAGGACTCCCTCCATTTACATAAGGAACCCAAATCCTGAAGATTCCCTTGTTGGAAGAAGGATGAGATTTTCACATAGTTCCCCGTTAGTTTTCTTGTGTAACCTCCTGTACTGTTCTGGAGGATCTGCAACCATCCAGAACAGATTTTGGAAAGGTGCAAGGAGACAGAAGAATTGGAAATTATCGCCCCTTTTTCCCCTTCTGCAAGTAATCTCTTAATGGCAACTCTGGATCTAATGTGGTTTGTTATTAGTTGACAAAACATTATCTGGATTTTGGATTTTTTTCTTAAACAAGTAATGTGGATTTTGCATGAAGTGATGGCAAGAAATCTGTGTGATGATTTACATAATTGCTGTTTATTATCAATTTACAGGGAAGCAAAGATCAGTTGAAAGAGGTATGGGAGGAGGCAGATGGGCTTGATCCCAATGACTTTGATCCAAGGACCTTTTTCAAGTTGCATGGTGAGAAACATAAGATTTACTGTTAAAAAAAAACTTCAGTGATAATGAAAGGCTATCTCTTGTTGAGGCTTCTGGCACTTTACAGCCTGAATTGTTATGGCATTTACTTTTGTAGACACTACAATCCACTTCATTGAATATATGAAAGGAGGAAGGATGCTATACGAACTGTCTAATGTTGAATTGTTTAATGTTTATAACAAAGCTTACAGAGTACAAATAACAATATTACTCGTAGCACATTACTTGTTAGGACCAATAAGTGGATTTATCCCAAATGGTTTATATAATACTTGCAACATGCAGTAACTAGAAGTACTCTATTACTCAGAAGAGAAAGGCTCTCCCTTCATCTATCAAGATGCTACTATGTGAATTCTGAATTTTATTTACATATTATTCACTTAAGATTTTACTTTGAGGGTTTTCTAGGTATGAGAGAATGGAAGTTTGGAAAACAGGCTTTTCAAAGCCTCCGGGTTTGCTTTGCTAAACAAAAGAGAGTGCTTACATTTGTCTAAGTGGGATTTAAAAACCAAATAGTCAGCAGACATGATCAGGCAAAAAGTCTGGACAGTTGTTACACAGAATCTCTGTGCCATGCTCTGCTCTATATTAGGTACAAATGTTAATTTAGTATTGTGGGCTATTATTGGTGGATTAAGCATCAGTTTAGTAGTTTTCACAAAACCTATTATTTACATGTGTTACACTTTTTTTATAGATGTCAATACTGATGGTTTTCTGGATGAGCAGGAGTTAGAAGCCCTGTTTACTAAAGAGGTAAATATGTTTAATCTGAATACTTTAGTACAATTGAGGTATATCAGTTGAGTAGGAATGGTGTAGCTATGAGCTGCTGGGATAGGACTTCAGTGTACTATAACTGCTTAATGAGTGTGTGTGTATATCACACTGAAGTTTTTTAAAATTCTGTATGAAAATGGCAACTATACTAGTATTCTTCTATTCCAGTTCAGAGTTCAGGTCAGCTAAATATAAAAAAATGTTATGTATGTAGGGAAGGCTTTATGTAATTTGCAACATCGAAATTAAGCAACACACACACATGAAAACAATAAAAGAATTAATCATAATAATTGACATTCATCATGTTTTTGGTCTCTACAGTCAGAATAGGTAAAGAATGGCTTATTAATGTACTCGGGAGAGAATCATGTCAGTACTACTGTATTTCTGAATTGTCTGTAGATTTTTTCCAACATTTTGGAAATACGTGAGCTAAACCTATACATTGGGATAAATAACCTGTTTGCAGAGGGAGGAGACACATACACTCACATTCAGGGACCATGTAGATAGGTAGTGTACATAGGTAGTGAATGGAGTACATGGAGCAGGTGGGGTTCCTGTTCTAGATTGCAGAATGGTGGGGGTCTTGTCTTTACCATCACCATCATTGCAGTAATCTGCCTTAGAGAAAGGTGGGTGGGGTTAAAGCCTACCCTCAATTGAAAAATCCTGATCAGGATCTCTGGTAAGTAGGATGAGAGTTTAAATTCTACTTTGTTGAGCCCACCTACCACCAATTAATGCAGCCCACAGAGTGTACATGATAGGTTTTTCTCTGCTGAGAAAATATGGCCAGCGCAGTTTAGGGCTTCACAGATAAGCTGGCTGAGGGGCAGGTGCAACCCATGGACTACATGTTGTCCTTGTGTATTATATGTTCGTTTATTCCCCTTACCATTGATCTCATAGCCAGGCTGATGTGTCCTGTGTCTAGTGATATGAATCCATATACTTTGCAGGGGTATATTGGCCTGTGTGGTCTCTTCCAACTCTAGATTTCTATGATTCTATATAGGTTGCTTCATTACAGACAGAGAGTCAATCTCAGTTTGTATTGATAACTTGAAATCTGGAAGGTTGAGGTACCAGTCGTTTCTAAAGAGACCAGAGATTTAAGTCAATTCAGTGAATGGAAGGAAGAACCACATGTTGGATGTTGGATAAAGATATATATGTAGTAATTTGTTGTTTTGTGGTACAAAAATGAAAGCTAAATATATTCACCACATTACATAGTTTAACAATAACAACTCTGGATAATCTATTTCAAATAAATACATTCCTTAAGTTTATTGATGACTCTCTGTCCTTAGCTAGAGAAAGTGTATGATCCGAAAAATGAAGAGGATGACATGGTAGAAATGGAAGAAGAGAGGTTACGAATGAGAGAACATGTCATGAATGAGGTAAAGTTGAGGAGCTATATTTATAGAAAACAGTTGTACACATAATTCTGCTGTTATGACAAGTATTCCAATAGCACACAGGGACAGTTCAGACAATGCTTTTTTTTGTGCAAATTGTAAGCTGTCCTATCTATTATTGGGTACAGAGGAAAACATGAAGAAGGTAATATATGATTGGCTCCAGTGCTCTGTGATTATAATGGCCCCTTTGTCCCACTAGTTCACACATTATATTTGTCCACAGAAAATGCATATTGAGAGAGCAGCCAGAACATGCTGGTCAGGCAGGCACGATCACTTCATGCAGAGTGATGTTTTCCTCCTACTCTTGAGCATAGCTAGGTCAATGTAGCATAATGGACCATAACAAGGAATGGAGGTTTCTGTCCTTTTCTTCTGTAATCCATCCCTTTGTGTCATCTGCTTTATCAAGTTATACTCATTTCACACTTGAAGGATGGTGTTAGATTGAGGATATTAAGGCTTGTGCAACCTCTGTTATCAAGATTGTCCTGCTGTGTTGCCTTTGTATGTTCAAATGCAAGGACACTGAGAAGGGGAAAAGAGAAGGCAGGGCTTTTAAAAAACAATATGAGTGTTCCTCTGTCCACAAACAGAAGGATTATTTGTGCTTCTGAGCGGGCTCTCAGATTTAAAGAACTAAAGATGGTTATGCTCTGTTTAAATTGCATGTTGGACGTATGTACATAAGCATTCAATTTAGCTATTGTGATAACTTCAAACCAGCAAAGCTGGGTTGAAGCCTGTCCAACAAGAAGCCCAGGAAAGTAATATACTACTTAATATACAATGTAATAAATGCTTTGCCTCATGTATCTATATCTGCAAGGAAACAATATATATCAGCAACCTGTAACCATTTTATGCAGTTTGTTTTAAATTTCTGATGTTTAAGTCACAGGGTTTGTGGGTTTTTTTGTTTTGTTTTGTTGGACAAGATTTTACCAGTCTGTAAGAGCTTACCATATTTGTTTCTAAATATAGATGTTCTATTCCATATTGTCTAAGCCAGAGTTTGATTTTTTTTTAAAACATTTGATTTTTTTACTAGATTGTTGGAGCAGATAAAGATAAATCACTGTTCACAGCTGACAGAATAAAAAGATTTTCAGTATACCGAAACTGTAGAAAATTTCACTTTTCCATCAGTAACAAGAACTTTTAATATGGAAATTATTTTAAATTTTTTAAAAATTGCCCTGAGTGAAAAGGTTTCTTTGATGATAGAATTTATGCAGACCTTTTATTTTTGGGTGAGTTCTTTTAAAATTCTAAAAGATTTAAAGCTGAACATATATCTTGTAAAGCCTTACAGAGTCACAAGTTTTAGTTTTGATTGATGATAAACTGTAATTGTTGATTTATATTTTAAAATCTTTGATTCTTGTTGAAAAAAATGAAGACTTGGTATGGTGAAAGTTTTTTTTATTCGGTCATTCATCTACCTTCATCTGCTCTACTGAGGAAGACAAATTTTGTTGAAACACACTTGACTTGGACAGATGAGTTGTCATATCAAGTTGTGATGTTTCTGAAGTTTGATTTCACCATCATTTTCCCCTCAGAAATGTGTAGCCTTTAAGTAATGTTTTCCTCTCAGTCTGATTTTTTTTTTTGTAGTATCACTTTGGTAACATAAAAATCATAGAATCAGAGAATCGTAGAAATCTAGAGTTGGAAGAGACCACACGGGCCGTCCAGTCCAACCCCCTGCCATGCAGGAACACCCTCAAAGCACTCCCGACAGATGGCCATCTAGCCTCTGCTTAAAAACCTCCAAAGAAGGAGACTCCACTACACTCCGAGGCAGCATATTCCACTGCCAGACAGCCCTGACTGTCAGGAAGTTCTTCCTGAGGTTCAGGTGGAATCTCCTTTCCTGCAGCTTGAATCCATTGCTCCTTGTCCTGGACTCTGGAGCAGCAGAAAACAAGCCCTCTCCTTCCTCTACATGGCATCCCTTCAAATATTTAAACACGGCTATCATGTCCCTTCTTAACCTTCTCTTCTGCAGACTAAACATACCCAACTCTCTAAGTCTATCCTCATAGGGCATTGGCTTCCAGGCCTCTCACCATTTTGGTCGCCCTCCTCTGGACTTGCTCCAGCTTGACCATGTCCTTCTTGAATTGGGGTGCCCAGAACTGGACACAGTATTCAAGATGAGGTCTAACCAAAGCAGAGTAGAGTGGTACCAGTACCTCCCTCGATCTAGACACCATACTCCTATTGATGCAACCAAGAATTGCATTGGCTTTCTTGGGTGCCGCATCACACTGCTGACTCATATTCAGCTTGTGGTCTGTGAAGACTCCTAGATCCCTTTCACACGTACTGCTATCCAGCCACATGTCCCACATCCTATATTTCTGTATTCCATTTTTTCTACCTAAGTGTAGGACCTTAGATAGAAAAAATATGTCGCTTCATTTTTTAAAAAGTTACATACATATGCAAGCTCAGTAATGTAAAGTATCTACATCTGCTTGTATCTCTTTTAAAAGGTTGACATCAACAAGGACCGATTAGTGACTTTGGAGGAGTTCCTCAGAGCAACAGAGAAAAGAGAGTTTTTAGAACCAGACAGCTGGGAGGTAATATGACAGTCTTCAAGTAGAATATATTGGAGTCATAAGCCTGATCAAAACAATGTGTAGCTAGTTTGTCTGAAAACTTTGGATATTACTTTCTTTGCAGTATTTATCTGTGTATCATTGTTAATGACATGTCAAAATAAAAGCTGAACAGCAAGTCCAAGGACTTTGTAATTCACTTTCCAGAACAATCTTACTGTTTACAAAGACAGTTGAAACAGAGTTGACATAGACATTTGGGCTACATAATCATTGGATGAAAGAATACATTAAATTTCAAGTAAGGGACAAGAATTGTGTTACCTTTTTTTCCCTTTAGCAAGTAACTCTGATTGTAATCAGGAATAGTAAAAAAGAAAAGTTGTAATACTGTTATATTTGTCAGGATGTTGCTGTGCTTATAGTAACATCTCTGTGAGCACATGAATGAGTTGCTGCAACAAACTATTCAGTTATGTTTCTCAGTACGAGAGATGTTACAAGGAGAAAGAGTTCCAGGAACTTTGGACACAAAATTTCAGTTGTGTGGACAACT
This sequence comes from Ctenosaura bakeri, assembly GCA_948474755.1. Taxonomy (NCBI): domain Eukaryota; kingdom Metazoa; phylum Chordata; class Lepidosauria; order Squamata; family Iguanidae; genus Ctenosaura; species Ctenosaura bakeri. The sequence goes on along the minus strand of CAOLHI010000178.1, from coordinate 771,517 downwards.
AGCCTTTTAGAGCAAATGTGTTCTATATACAGAAGCTGGTTTCTGTGATTAAATGGACCTACCTACAGACAGGCATGAACTGATTCTGCCTAATTTATGTTTAACAAATGATCAGTACTTCTGTAATAGAGCACATCCTCGAGTATAGGTGATCTTCAGGGTAGTATCTTCTGCTAGCAGGAGATTTCTGGTAGACCTATTTTTGAGGAGAAGCTGGAGCCTGCTATGTTGTTGTTCATCAGTCCAGTATGGAAGATGACTAGAGCTTGATTCATCCTCTTGTTCCTAAACCAAGCTGTGATCTAGGCATATATATTTTACATGCACAAAGAGCAGGAAAGCGGTGGGCAAGGAACAGCAGTCTTGACAAATCCAGCTGTTCCTTCTGGTAAGAATGACTGTGTGCACGATCCAAAAATAGTGGTAGGTGGGGTAGTACCCTTCAGGCGTTTTGAATTACAACTTGTATATTTCTTGACTATTGGATATGAATGGGCTGGGACTCCTGAGGGTGTAGTCCAAAACATCTGAAGAGTATTATCAAACTTACTGCATCTTGCACACGCATATGAGTGTGGATATATGAGTCTGTACAATAGCTGATGATCAGTTTTTAATTTAAGTCACTTTGGAGAATTTTAAGGTTCATCTTCTCCTTCTTCTTCTCATCCTCAGACCCTGGATCAACAACAGGTGTTCACAGAAGAGGACCTGAAGGAATTTGAAAGTCATATTTCCCAGCAAGAAAATGAACTGCAGAAGCAAGCATTAGAACTTCAGAAAAAGAAAGAAGAGCTGCAGAGGCAACAAGACCATCTTCAGGCTCAGAGACAAGAACTTGAACAGGTGCTTTTGAGTAGTTGAAAGGTTTCCTATGACTTAAATTAATTCATTACATGTATACCTCAGTTAACAAAGTACATCTGCTCCTGGGTGCTACTTCTTTAACCAAAAAATTGGTACCTGAGGCAGAAATCACATGGAAAGAATAGAATAGGTTTCCACACCGCAAAAAAAGAGTGATTCAACCTGTTTCAGCAGCCTTTTTACAGTGTGGCCTCTGTATCTGTGGAGATTCGTTTCTAGGTACCCTTGCATAAAAAAAAAAAAAAAAACCCCCCACACAAATGCTCCATCCCATTAGTATCAATGGATGCAATGTGCGTGCACCCACACTGGTGCAGATGTGTGCCTGGTGTATCCATTGATGGTAATAGGACATGAAGCCTTGTATGATCTCACATTCGTGTTTGCAGAGGTTGTGGCAGCAGAGAGCGCACTGTACAAACAATATACACATGTGAAATGAAATAACCAGGTCAGGTTAGCCTGGCATAAGTAAAGAACCCTTGAGAGACCGATTGGAAGCTTCTTCAAAAATGCATTTCTTATAGACTTCTTATGATGTCCCTTTGGTAGCCAGATATATAACTCCATGATCCTTTAACATGAAGAGGTAGGTGCTGAGACAAGTTTATCTGCTTTTCCTTTTTCTCTGTCTTCAATTGTCCCCACATACTCCGTAAGGAATTCTGGATACAGCTGTGGTTTAGCTTGCCTGTTGTAGGCAGGCACCCAGAGCTACAGTAGGATTGGATAGAATCACAGCTTCAGCTTTCCTTGCATTGTTTACTGCAGACAAGCCACTGCAACCTGACATTAACAGTGTGTCATCTGCAGCCTTCCTTCACCATCTTCCCAGTGCTGATGCTACTAAAAACTTCCAGCTAGACAAAAGACAAGGATGAAGGGAGTGGTTTAAAAACACTTTGTAAAAGAGATCTTCTTTGTCGGAAGCGTTGTTAAGTGAGGTATGGCTGTATATTTATGGTAAGATGATAAATTAATTGAATTTGTCCTGTAAATATACAGCCCTTGGAATGTATTAGCCGATTCTCGTGTTGAGAAGCACTAGCCATGCTAGTTCTGGGAAGGAACAATGTCTCCATGGTTTGCATGCAGTTCCATTCCTGGGTTGGGTGAAAGAACCTTGAGTAGCATGGCCTGAAAAGATCTCTGCCCAAGATCTTGGACAGGTATTGTTTCAGTATACTTTTGGCAAGTAACTATCTGCTGTAGATGCTTTTTCCCTGAGCTTAATATGGTTGTTTCAATGTAGTGCATCTGATTATATAATACAAATATATATATATATATATATATATAGAGAGAGAGAGAGAGAGAGAGAGAGAGAGAGAGGTAAAAATACTGAGTTAGAGGATCTGACTTGAGATATGGATGCTGCATTTGTACTTCTTGCTATTTCACTGTAATTTATCCTAGAGGAAAAGCAAATATTCATTAGATAGAAAAATGAGAGATTTTCTTGCTGGGCTCATTGGACAACCATCAGTATTTTTGGGTCATTGTAAATTATGGAATCAGGACACTTGTGTCTTTACTTTCTTGAGCCTCCCAAACTATTAGTTGTTCCCCAGGTAAGGCGAGTATTTGGTGTAGCCACAATTGTGATACATTGGAACTGTGTTTAAGTTCTTGCAGAGAGCCTCCAGTTGCATTGTCTGAAATGAACATTCTGATCTATATATTTCCTATTTCATTTCCATTTTTTTCTCACTATCCAACAGGCTGTTCAACAAATGGAAAAGAAGAAGTTACAGCAAGGACATCCTCCTTCAGGGCCAGGTGGAGAGCTGAAATTTCAACCCCGTAAGTACATGATTTCCCTCTCTTAAACCCACATCCCTGTCTGTGCAATATTTTCCCCTTGTCCAGCATTCTCCAAAACAGAACCCCATCACAAATAGGGCAACAGGAATACCCACTTTTCTTTTGTCACCTCTCCTAGTCTTCTGTAGCCAGCTGTTGGAACCATAGGGCTGCCCAAATGTTGTTGGACTGTATCTCCAGCAGCCCTAGACAACATAGTTAATGATAAGGAGTGCCGGGTTTTTCAGTCCTACGGTGTTTGGAGAGCCACACAGTACCCACTCTGGTCCTAACAGCATGGTTGCCTGCTAGTTTCTTGAAAAGTTTATTTTTATTTTGTCTTTGTGGCTTTAAATAAAAGTTTGAAAATCTGTGGTTTAAGTCAGATAGAATATAATGTTTTAAAATATACCCATAGATCAGCTAATTTGGGAGATTTCCCTCTCCTTGCCATACTTGAAGTATTTGTAATAGATGCCTGTCCAGCTTTTAGGGGAATCTAGCAAAAGCAAAACTGGAAGGGGAAGTCCGAAAAAAGTAATTTTTCAAAGTCCTTTTCACAGCAGCAGAGGATAGTGTTTTCCTCCAGATGGATATTTATCCAGTCTTTCAAGCTTGCAAAATAATCTTTCCATCAGTTTTAGTCATGAAAGACTTTGTAGTTATTTGGGCTGTGATAGACATGCAAACTCGTGTTCCAGTGATTACGTGCATTTGAACTGGGCAGGAGACAGTCCCAGCATAGACAAGACGCTTAACATCTCACTGCTGTTGATTAAACTTACCATTAATGATGATGTTCATTACTTGGGAGGAAATTGTTTATGCCTGCCAAACCAAACACAAAGCCGAATGAATAATTTGGCACTAGATGTGCTGCAGATAAAAAGGAGGCATTGCCAGGTTTATTAGACTGGAATGTAAGATATCTGACAGTCAGAAGCCTGAAACTGGCTTCTTCCCATATACTTCTGTTGCCAAACATTTCCAAAAAGAAAGCTAAATACATCTTCTAGCAGTCGTAAATGTTTAAAAGCTTTTTAGCAATGCGCAGTAGGCAAATTCCCCTAGGTGAGATTATAGTGTTGCACTGATTTTTTAAAAAATACATTTTTATTGTATGCCTCCTGTATGCCTTCTTATGTATTAATGTGTATATGTAGATTTTCAATTTTTAAAAAGTTGATAAGATTTCTTGGTTAAATCCTTTGTTAACTTTTTTTAAAATCAGTTTTTTCTTGCTGTGCAAAAACCAAACAAAAAACCTACAGAAGAACAATAGTAATGTATACGGGCCAGGTTCCTGTTGATGAGATATGCTGCACTAACCTGAGGTTACTCTTGTATAGTGCAGGCATAGTATAATGGTTGCCTGCACTATTGGGCTGGAATACCACTTCCATGTCCTACGGCAGGCAGCTTCTCAGTGCTGGACTGTATCCCCTAGTTTTGGAGGAAGGAGTGGTCAGGCAGTGTCTGGATACAGTTAGGGGAAAAGAAGAGATTATGTTTTTTTCACATCTCTGGTAAATACACCAGTGTACACCAGATATCCAGGATGGCAATGTCTAAATATTAGAATTTATGTAAATACTGGAAGCACTAGAATTTGTATAAGAGATACAAGAAATTTATTCACAGAGAGGACACAAGTTTCTGTTATGTTACCAAATACTGTTCACTCAACTCAACCACAGGAAACTAATACACACACGTGCATGCACACAGAGAGAGAATGAGAGAGGGCAAAGGAGAGTACTATACAAAAGTTAAGCCAAAAGGCAGAAAGTAAGCAACAGTAGGAATGTATTAAATACTGTAAGCCAGGGATGGGGAAAATGCAGCCGAAGGACTACTTGTGGCCCCCAAGCCCTACTTTTGCAATTCTTAGCCCCTTCAGTCCCCCCATGCGCCTGAAATGTTGTTGCTGCGTTAACTGTGTCAGATCAACTTCAACTTATTGTGACCCTGTGAATGAGAAACTTACAAGCTACTCTGTCATCAACAGCCTTGTTCAAGTCCTGCAGCTTCAGGTCTGTGGCTTTTGTGGGCCATTTTTGTCACCCTAGAATATCTAAAAGTGTGCACAAACATAGTGGTTTCACCTGCTCACTTGCAGAGTCTCTTGACCCTCCCCAAATAAAACATCCAAAATTAACTGAAAAAATTTAAACTGGCAACTGAAAGTGATGGTGCATCACTTCTGGTGTGTTCAGTTCAGCCCATGAGGAAGGCTGCAGGAGTGAAAACTCCCTCCCTACACCAGTTGCTTGCTTCTCTCATAGACAGACAGTAACACAGTGCCCTTGAGTAAGTGAAACTGATAGAGATGTGTGAACGTACAGTGTTTAACAGCAAACATATCAACACGGCAGATAATTCTCAACAGACACAGTTATGCAAAAACAGCGCAGGGGTCCCAGTAATAACCAGCTTCACACAGAGTCTTCCTTAGGAGAAGAGCTTAATGAATGTAATCATCTGTAAGCAGCCTAGTTGGATTTTACAAATATGTTGTATCTTACCTATGCTGTCTCTTAAAGTTTCCTGAAACTTGCCTGTGGTTATTAAATAGGAGATAGCTTTATGTTGCTTACACACACACAACCAGCTGGTGTGGTCATTCTGTTTTGCAAAATGCATCAAGTTATATAGATACTTCCATGCATTTTTCTCAAATCGGAAACAATCCAGACTTTAGATTTTGATTCCTAAGCAATTAACAGAGTTTAACACACTTTTTTCATATTTTCTTTTGCAGCTGGGGAAATTGCAAATGTTCAAAATCATCCAGAAGGAGGTGTTCAGCCTTTACCACCAGGAAACATACCTGTTCAGGAAGCTGCTAGATCGGATCATGTCCAGACTCATGCTTAACCACTTGTGCCTCAGCTTTATACCATATTTTGGGGAGGGAAATTGGTTACTTGGGGGAAGTGGTCAGAGACTAAAAACAAATTGGTAACGGAAGTTTATTTTCACCTCCATTTCAAATTGATACATAATATCTTAATTCAACATGAAGACTTTCAAAAGCACAAATGACACAAATGGATCTTTGTGGTGAGAAAGATCTATCAAAACATTCTAGGTTTGTCATTAAACTTAAGTAGATGACATAGTATCTCCCATCTTTCTTTCCATGAAAGTTGTTGTTTTACTTGAATGTGATTTTGCCTGCCTGTCACTTGTGCTTTGGAAAATCTACCCTCGCTCAACCTTGGTTCATGTTTAAATTATGTATATTTTGATCATCATCTAGGAGATACATTGTTGAGGGAGAAGTTAAGAGATGAAAACTCCTTGCTTCTCCTTGCTCCCTTTGGTAATGTTAATGACGCTGACAATCTCAATTTCCAGTGGATATAAGGTGAAAATTTGCTACGCCAAGACTTACTGCCAGGTGTAACCAAGAGGCACAAGACCTTTGGCATACGACAGTATTTTCCTAAAAGTGCCAGCAATGGAGAATCAAAATGTTAGGCCTGTGGACTGAGTGAGTTCTTTGTTGCTGAGTTCTGACAATCTTTTCGGCTTCTTGAGACGAATGAAAACAAGTCAGCTGTGATCTGATTTCAAGAAATTCCGCACATTAAAAAAACGGATATAATTGCAGCAGGGAGTAATGGCAAGCAGTGAATGTCTTCTGTTTACAAATGCCAACATAAGAATCCTTCAACTGAAATATTATGCCTGAAGCGTATTGATTAAGCCATCTTTATTGTTGCTGACTGAATGTAGTGATTCAGCTAGTTACACCCCCTGCAAGTTCACTGTGAAGAAGACACTTTTGTCCTCTTTCCTTTCATAATATGCCAGTTTTTCATTTATCCTTCTGTGAGCTATGAAACCCGAACTCTTTAGATGATGAAAAATATTTTCAGAATTAGTAAAGACCTTTCATTGTCTTTTCCTGAGCAAAACAGCTTACCCCCTACTGTAAGAGATTTCTTTCAAAATCAGTGTGTTTCAGACAGCCATTGTTACAAGCTGCATTATGAGTTTAATCTGAAATGCTCTTTAAGTTTACAGCACTGATGAATATAAAAGGCATGTAATTTAGATGTGAATATTTCACAGAAGTACCAAGTTGGTATCTTTGAGAATAATTCAAGCTTTTCCATATATAATGGGTTTGATTTGCTGGGGGTGACATGGCTGTAATAATTTTAACAGAAAAACAAATATCTAGTTCTTTGCAAGTGGAACCCAATTTATTCTCTGAATAAGATTTTCTAATGCTCGTCTCCCCTTATTAGTACTACTTGGATTTTGATCCAGTAAGTGAACAATTCCACAAATCCCTGGTGACAACAATATTAAGATCAGCAGCAGAGCATTAAGAGTAAAGTCTGTATGGGATAAAAGGGGAGTGGGGAGATAGCTTTTAAAATATTAAGGCCTAAATACAGTAGTTAGTCTCAGCTAGATTAGACCACTGACCCAAATGGAAGCTTGGAAGTCAGCTCCTGGGTAATTAATTAAGTAGACCTTTTGTAGTTGAGACTAATTACTGTTAAAGCTTTGAAGCAGTCTTATTACCGAAGAAACTTGTAACCATTTATGTTTCCAAGAAATTGGAGATTTCTTATAATTTTTTATACAGAATTTCAAAGAGCAATTTCCCATAGAGAATAAAAATGAAAGACAGGGCCTCTCTGTACAAAAGTTAGAAAGAGTATGACATACAATTCTCTTCCTAATGCAGATTTTGACTGGTGGTTTAGATTTTCTTTTAGTAGGCTAGTTTTTAAATGACAGCTATCTTCTCTTGAATGACTTTTTCATACTCTTTTTACTTGAAACAGATATTTTCCTATTTGCCCATTTTAGGGCCTTTTCAGATATAAATCAAGGCATGCATGCAGAATACATGATTTTGCAGGATTTCTCCTTGTCTAGAAGTGTGTAACTGCTGCCTTGTGCAGAACTCCGTCTTAATCACACAAATGCCAGAATTTGAGCAACTGTCAAAACATGCCAAAAGCTGAATCTTGTGTTGAGTAGTAGCACTCAAATTTGGCTTTGCATAGCTTGGGAGGCAATATGTGAAGGTGTAAAGTGGAAGGCTTTCATGGCCAGAATCCATAGGTTGTTGTGGGTTTTCCGGGCTTTGAGGCCGTGTTCTATTAGTATTTTCTCCTGACCTGGGGACTATACAAGTATATGTACTCTTCTCACTTCCATGCCACCAGATCCTCTGAAGATGCCAGCCACAGATGCAGGCAAAACATCAGGAGAAAATACTAATAGAACACGGCCTCAAAGCCTGGAAAACCCACAACAACCAATGTGTGAAAGCTTTTCATAGAATAAGCCAGTGCCCTGAAACTTGCAAGGAGAGCTTGTGCCCCTGCCCCCCATCATCCTAGTTTAATTTTTCCCCTCTTGCTTTCCTCGTTAGTGTCTTACTTTGAAAGTCATTCAGCACTTTGTTCTTTTATGATCCTGAGAGGAATGGTGATTTAGTTGTGATTCAATGGACTGAATTCCTTTTCTGCCATTTTGTTGCATGGCTCATGGTGTAATCGCTTGGAAAGAGAGTCACAACTGCCAGCATATTTTCCAAGCAGAGTGATTCAGAAGGACTGGCCATCACACATCATGAGAGTACTAAACTGATACCTAGTGGCTTAATTCTTATACAGCAAACCCTACCAAAAAGTTCAGCAAAGCTCCCATGTTTACTGTTCTTTACATGTTACTTGAAACAGTATGCTCCATCAGCGCATATTTGGATAGCAGCTTAAGTAAAGGTTGTGATGCTTGCTTGAGGCATATCTTATTCAAACAAACAAAAAGTCCTTTCTGTATTTTGTTTGTAGCCTCACAAGTATATTCAGCCTTAAACTGCATGCTGTCCTTTAATTTTATGTGGTATCAGTATCTGTTTTAGCTTATGAAAAAATCAAATGATCAAGAGAGAGAGAGAGAGAACTGTGTGCCATGCAGTCCTAAATTTTATTGTCTATTTCATTGACATAGTTCGCTTCAAAATGTGTTTAGGATTCTAATTCCTGGTATTTTGCTTGGCACCACTCTGAAGCAAGCCACATTTTTTAAAGTTATTGTACAGAATCATTAAGAGAATGAGCATGGCATAGCAGTTTGACTGTCAGACTGGGAATCTGGGAGACCAGGATTCAAATCTCTGCTCAGCAGTGGAAATCCACTGGGTGACCTTGGACAAGTCATGCTCTCTCACCCTCAGAAGAAAGCAACGGCAAACCTCCTCTCCCTCTCCCAAAAAGGTTAGGATCACCATAAGTCAGAAACACTTGTTTGTTGAAGGTAAACAACAACAGCAGTATCATTGCTCCACAAGGCTCATGATATTAAAGCTGTACAAATAATTAAAGGGTCTGGTTGTTGGTAGTAATGCTTATATTGAATTATTTGACACTGGGGACCTGTGGCATTCCTTGCAGTAATACCAGTGAGGCTTTAAATCAGATCAGAAACAAAGAAACAAAAATGCTGAATGGTTCTTTGTGGAAAACTAAGTCTTATATAAATGTGTAGAGGACAGTCTGTCAGTGGGTGACAGCCTTTGTATTTAGGTACTTTGGAATAACAGCTGAGTGTAGAAAACTAGTGTAGGAGGATTGTCATCTTTATGACAACAAAAGTAAGTTTCAGGTTTTCAGGTCATAGCTCAGTGATGAAGCACACATGCAGAAATCTCCAGGTACAATGCCTGCCACCTCCACCTAGAAGAAATTCAAATACTACAACTGGCTAGATAATCAAAAAGTTTGACCTGGTATCAAGTAAAATAAGCAGCAACCAGCACCTCACACCTAATGCATTCAGTGGGCAATTATGTGGACACAAATCATATTAATGAGCATAAATGTATTAAGGTCTTTAAGGTCTTGCTTTATTTTGACTTCATAGATGTAGAACTGTGTTTCTTTTTCCATACTTATCCCTGTGCTTAAACTTGTCTGAATCAAGACCAGGAAATCTTTGGATATAGGATGTGGCAAAGTTGTACATATCCATATGTTCTCCAGTGCAATATTTGTAAGAAGAATATTGTTCCACCCATACTTTGTATAGATTTTAACCGGATTAAATTGAATTCCAAGTCAGCAGCTTTGGATATTGTTTAGCTATTTTTTTCTTCATTATGGATGAGAAAAATATATCTCAAAATGACACCTGGAGATTGTCAGTTCAAAATGTTCAAAAAAATGATGGTGTATGTTTAGTAGTATCAGAACATTCCTTAGATCTCTATTGCTACATCATGTAGGATGTACAAAGGACTTCATGGTAGCTTCATGGTGGACTAAACTCAGAACCCTATCTTTTTAATTTAATTTCATTTAATTTATGAGGACTACACTGAAGTCCCAACACTATTCCAAGAGTGCTTTTGATTTTTAAGTTATTCCATGACGACAGTCTCATTTTAAAAGAATCAAGACTGTAAGACATTTCAGCCATACTCATTGTTAACAAGGTGGGGTCTATTCTACAATAACCGGGTGGTTCCTGAATCAAGGTTCTCTTGTTTTGCTTTCAAGATGGCTCACTTGCTTTTTATTAGCAAAAGGGAGTGCAGTAGAATGGTTTTGGGTTGGATAGATAAGAAGATATTTTAAAGATGTATCTATTTCCTTCCCCTTAAAGCTCAAATTAAGGATAAAATGTGGGGCAGGGGGAATAAAATGAATGGTATTTTTTATCCTTCATTTTGGTAAAGTTTTTAATTTTAAATGCCAATTTACAATGAACTTAAGTTAAAAAATTGAATTAGATTTTTTAGCATATTATAGTGGTGGTAGTGATGTCTCACAAGCTTTCTCATATCTAGAAATCAGTGAAGGTGCATTATCTTCATTTTTACTCTTGTATACTTGGGTGCAAATGCTAATATTGTAGCCTCTGTCCTCTCCTCCAGGAGGATTGGATTATTTTACTTTTCAAGCAACCTGAATAATTCTTACTACCAGTTGACTGCCTTCAGTTGTGGCGTCCTGTGGAAAGAAGCATTTTCCTGAAGATGATGTAAATGATATATACATCCTCCCCAGCATTACATTTTAATGGTTGTTCTTGCTCTTCTAGTGAACAGGTGGTTGTAAAGGAAGACCAGAGGGCCTAATGACCACAGGCAGACTGCTAAGGAAGGGCAACCTGGCAAAATATGGGCCTGCTGTCCCAGAGGATAGGTGGGGAAACTCTGGGTCTCCAGGGGTCAGCCTGCAATGCCCAACACGCCTTACCATGCTAACTGGGGTCAATGGTAATCTGGATAGCCACCTTTGCCTATTGCTGCGCGAACATTGGCAGTTTTAGAGTTGCACAAGCATTTAACGTGACTACTTTACACAACCATTTGGGCCAAGAAGCTTTTCTTCATGCACCATCCAAGCTAACTTTCTAGGACTGTTTGTATTGTTATGATCTTTGTTAGTATTTAATTCAGTATAGGAGAAATAAAGGTTTCTTTACAGTGTTTTTAACCCTTAGATGTTGTGTCAATACCATGAAGCTGACATGGGGTCCATTCATACAACACAATTCCAGCACCATTATTCCACTTCAACAGCCATGCAGTCCTGGGATTTATAGTTTAGTGAGCACTCACTGGGGCATTCTGGATGAGAATCCTAAATGCCCTGCCCTCAATTGCCAATCCCTAGGATTCTAAAGAACAGAACCCTGGCAATTAAAGTGGAATCATAGTACTATATAGTTGCATAGTGTGAATGGGTCCAGGGTGTCTTGAGGCAGCAATGATAATTATATAATCCTATGGTACCTCTTACTCCTGAGGAGGAATTACTTATTTCAACTGTATTTCCCTTTTCCTCTCACTAGGGGACCCAATATGGACCTAACATGACTCAAAGCTCTGATGTAAACAAAATACAGCCTAAACACAATTATTATTTTTAAAATAAACGTTAAAACAAATGAGCTATCATATTAAAAATAGTACTAACAGTTTTAAAGCCATTTGAAGCATAACAGAGATGAAAGGACAGCCTTTCCCGTTAAAAAGACCCTTTTGCAACAGCTAGTTAAGCGCACAAAGCCTGCCTGGGGCTATTTCCGCACTGCACTGTTATAGCGCTATTATTCCACTTTCAACATCCTATGGAAAAATGGAGTATGCAGTTTAGGGAGGGGCCTTTAGGATTCTCAGCCAGAGAGCTCTTTGGCCTTAGGAAACTACAAACCCCAGTATTGCCCAAGGATGTTGAAAGTGTAACGATAGCGCTACAACAGTATAGTGTGGAAATGGCCTGAATTTAAAAACAAAGGAAGGACTTTCTGACAACAGTACAGACTCCTGCTCTTCCTGGTGTCAAAGAGCCTAAGGCCATTTCCGCACTAGACTGTTATAGAGCTGTTATTCCGCTTTCAACATCCTATGGAATCCTGGGGTTTACTACAAACCCCAGGATTCCATAGGATGTTGAAAGAGGAATGATAGCGCTATAACAGTCTAGTGCAGAAATGGCCCTATAAGTGTCAGCAGAGGAGAAAACAGAACGTGCTTCCAGCAGAAACTCGGAGGGCCCAAGACAAGCGCCTCAGAGCCGCAGGAGGCATGAATTGGGGGCCGAAGGTGCCTCTTGCGCCTCCTCAGAGCGGCAGGTAACCGGGGGAAAAGGGCGGGAAAAGCGCAGCTTCTACTGACGTTGGCAGCCGGCTGAGCAAGGCCCGCGGGCCTGCCCTGGGACGGCTCAGGCCTCCTGCTCAGTCTTGCTCTGTCTGGGAAAGGGGGAAAGAAGCCGAAGAAATGTCCCGGGGAAAGCGAAGCCGAGCTCCTCGGCGTACGGAGAAGTTTTGCTGGGGGAGGCAGGAGTGAGGTGGCCGTCAGCGGTCGACGGAGGAGCGAGGTTCCGCCAGAGGGGCAGTGGGAGAGACTGCCTTGCAGGATGGTTGAATTCCCAGTCTCTCAGGAAGGCTTTACCTTTGTATTCTTGCATGGCCGGCGATTGGACTAGGCGCGGTTTGGGGTACCCGGTGTGGCTGCGTCCTTCCTCACTGCGAGTCGAAAAAATTCCCCCTCAGCCCGCTTTGCCAGAGCCCGGAACGTCGTAAGGGAAAGGCGCCGGCCTCTAGATGGTGCTGCGAGTTCACTTAACTGTATGCCACGTTGGGCTCTGCAGAAGCGGCTGGAGGCTAGGAAGAGAGGGCGCTGGCCTTTGATCCTTTCGTTGGAATGAAATGAAGTGGGGAACCCAAATGAACTTTCAAGGAGTTTGCAGGTTGTGCTGGCTCTGCTGGCTGACTGTTCCCAGTTACTGATGTGCCTGAGGAGCTGCTTTGCAGGCAGCCTTGCTCTACAGCAGAGCTTTCCAAACTTTTCATGTTGGTGACACACTTTTTAGACATGCATCATTTCGTGACCCAGTAATTCAGTTTTACGAGCAAACCAGAGGTTAAACTAACCCCTTATGAGAGATATGGACATATAAATTGTAATAACATATATGTATATAAATTGTAATAATGAAATGTATGGGGACACAACATATCTCATGAAAACCTTTCATATTTTTAATAATATATGATTTATAAATAACATACATATAACATACATATATGATTTATAAATAACATACATATATAAATATATATAAATACGTACATATATAAATATATATAAATACGTACATATATAAATAACATACATTTCCAACATTGTAGGCGACACACCTACACACTTCAGGCGACACATGAATGTGTTGCGTACCATTTGGAATGCCCTGCTCTACAATTTCTGTGATGGGTGGAAAGCAAACCCAGTGCTTTGCCCATGCAGGATTAATCTCTTTCCTGGTTAGGAAACTAAGCTCCTCACCAATGTATGCCTCTTAGAAATTGTTGGTTGCCTTTCAAGATATAAATTTACATAAAACATCAATATGACACGAATGTATAACAAATATATTGCAAAACACTAAAATTTCCTAGTGATAAAATTAGCCATATACTAAGTAGGACTACAGATTAAAATCAGCCAAACCTTAAAAGCATTTAGGCAGCAATCCTATACACCGGTGTTCCTGAACTAGATGTCCAAAAAATGGCAGTAACCTGGTATCTAAAGCCTTCTGGAAGGAAAGAAAAACAACCACCACCCATAGATCATACATAAACAGAAAGAACCTGGATAAAACTAAACTTTAAAAAGACAGTGCTGCAGTTTTCCTTCCTGGAATTCAGGTAAAGCAGTGGTTTGGCAGTACTTCTTCTAGAGAGAAGAGATAAGTGGCCCTCCAGACTGCAATTCTCCCAGAATAGCTGGTGATGAGAGGTGATGGTGATTTATAGTCCATCAACATTGGGAGGGGCATGTGCCTTCCATTCTTGCCCTGTAATTTTAGAAATGGGTTGCCTTCATGCCTTCTGCTAGTCTGATAACAGGGTAAATCTTAAGGTCCCCCAGTCAGTGCAAAGCTACTGTGTTCAGAAGGAAGAGATAACCCTGCATTGAAAAAGGTGATGTGATTGGCACAATTCAAAGATTTGGAAGTACAGTTAGGCCCTCCACATTCGCAGGGGTTAGGGGCAGAGAACCCCCACGAAAGTTAAAAAAAATGCAAATAACTCCCCCCAGTGAGCACTCCCCCTTCCCTGCAATCTCCTATCTACAGCTGCCGGTGCACCCATGTGGGCCGTGGGCAGGAGACTGCAGGGGGGAAGAAGATCTTTTCCCCTGTGCTCAGTGGCGGGCAGGAGATCACAGGCTGGGGGGAAGATCTTCCCTTCACTCTCCTGCTTGCTGCCTGTGCGGATGCACTGGCAGTGGTGGGCGGGAGAGTGCAGGGAAAAAGATCTTCTCCCCGCACTCTCCTGCCTGCTGCTGCTGGCGCACCTGCATGGGCGACAGGCGAGAGAGTTACAGGGGAAAGTCCTGTGGGCCCATGAACCTTTCCCCTTCTTGTGCCTGGGCAAAAGGCCAGGGAATGAGAGGGAGAGAATGGAGGGAGGCATGCGTGCACCCCAAATAAACCCATGAGAGTCAAACCCACGAATACAGGGGGAGGATTGTGCAACTGAGAATAGTCTGTATGTGTCACCTGATGTGTATTCCCTAGCAAAGTCCAATGCCTATAAATCCTCTGGATTGGGACTGTATCATTTGGGGTTTGGTGAAACATGTTGTGTACCGCTCCACTTGGTAGCAGATACTTTAGCATTTGTAAAAAGCTGACTATGATATTTTGGAAAAATCAGAAATAATACACCCTAGAAGGAAAATTTCTGTTAAAGAACAATAACTGTGGATATTAATAGAAACTTGCTGTAAAATTCTCCATAGTCAGTTGTTACACTGTTCCTCACAGGTTCACCAACAGTTATGTCATTTGTTGTAAATACAGAGTTGAAGTGTTTGGAAGAAGCTCAATTGCAGTGTTTGTTTTCTGGCTTTTGCTTGAAGTGTTTAGATGTAACTTTTTTTCTTAATAACACAACCACAGAACAGAAAAACAGAAAATCTTTACTTAGAATACTAATACAGCAGACAACCTAGAACAAAACAGGGAAAGCAGTAGATACTTTGTTTTTATTCAATTTTGTAAGCAAAACAAAAAGGTGATGTTGATATTTTTTGCACAGTCTGCATAGTTTACAATATATAGACACTAAAGAACTTTGAGTTTTTACTTGACATTAGACATGAAGCCCTTTGGTATAGTTCTAGTGGTGAAAGGGAGTTGTTTAATATGCTTGGTCAGTAAGAAAGATGGTCTGAAGTTACTATTTCTGATTCTGATGTAAATCTCACTGAAGTGTGAACAATGCCAATGGCTGGTGATAATATTTTGACTAATATTTTACTGTTGTTTAAAGCTGTGAAAGACTTGCTTGATTTCAAAATGTGTACAAATAGAGTAGGGTGGTCACAATGCAGCCCTGGGGATGCAGATGTTCCTTCAGGTTGTTTTCATGCCCTTGCCTGCTTCAAACTTCTTAAATGACAGTTTTCTGTTCTACACTCCCCCTAAAAAACCCCAGAGAACTGCTTCTTTTGAATGTCTCTGGAAGTGACATATAACATTTTCTGTATGTTATGGTATATCTCCTTCCCAACACACACACACACACATACACACACACAAACTATTTAAGATTTTTGAAATACCCATTTTCCAGAACTAGAAGTAAACTTCTAGCAACTTCTGATTTTATTTTATTTTTTCTTGTTTTTACAGTCCAGAAAATTGGCACCTGAAAACACAGCAGCCTCCCATCTCTGAGAGAAAGGAAGTCAGAGTTTCTGTGAAGCTTCAGATATTGTTGGGATGGCAGCTTGCAGCTTGTATTTGTTGCCATTGTCTGTGCTGGTTAAGTCTGATGGGGTTTGTAGTCCAGTAACATTTAGAAAGTTTTAATTGTCTGTCCATGCTGTACAGTGAGAAGTGGAAGGATGTGACCCTTCAGATATTAGACTGCAACCATTAGTAGTCAAGGCTTAGTAGGAGACTTATCAATGGTTTCTTTCCTGTGCCTTGTTGCTTCTCTTTTCCCATTGATATGGCAAGAAGGAAAGATATGTCAGGCCTGATTGATGGATTCTTATATTGACCTGTTAATGGATTCCCTCAAACCTCATATTGCCCCTTGTTCTCCAACTGCTGGAAAATGAGGAAGGAGAAGTTAAGTCCAACAAGAAGGAAAGATTTGATAAGCCTGATCAGTGGATTGTTACAGTATAATTGACCAATCAGAAACTCAGAGGGACAGTAGGCACTTTTGCCTCAACCAATGAGCTAGTATGTTTGTGCCTGGGGTGAATGAATTGCTAGGCTGCTATTTCAGCTTTGTGTTTGATGCTTATAGTCCTTTAACTGAAGCTTTGCTCTGGTAGGAAGAGAAGAGGAAACATTTGGTTTTATTTTTCCTTTGCAGTTCAGTGGAGCAGACAGAAATAAAATTGCCTTGAGAGGAGGCCTCTGTTTCATTTTATCTTTTCTATTTTTATATGGGGCGATCTTGTGGTAGCTTAAAGATTAACAGGTTTTATTTGACTTTACCTTTCATTGATGGTACTGCCCACAGCTGTCCTACTACTTCATGTGGGAGGAGAGGTACTATGCCCACCAGATTCACCAGCCACACAAGGCTAGGTGGGAGAGATGCCACTCGTCACAAAAAATGCCACAGAAACTAGCTTCTTGTGCCTATTATAGGCACAACATCCAGAAAATGGCCAGGGATGCTAACTTTTCAGGAAGCCATGTTTTGCAGGGAGGCAAAGGAACATCAACAAGAGGCAAAGGAGTGGTAGCAAGCTGGGTAAGGTTTGTCCAGACTCCCTGGTCCCCCCCCACAACACCATTCCATCATCCAGATATAGTAATGTGAGTAGAACAGGAATGTGTTAGCTAGTAAGAGTAAGACATCCCTTCCCCTCACATATGTCCTCAGCATCTGCCACCTCCTGCTGGGGAGTAGGGCTCCCCTCTGCCTCAGCTCCCAGCTCCTCAGGGTTGGAGAGGCCACCAGCATCAGGAGCTGCGGATTCCTGGTACTCTGACTCTACGTCTAAATCTTCTGACTCCAGAGGGCGAGTTATGACAGCTTTTTTTTTTTTTTTTTGGCGCTAGTTTAGTTGTCTTCATGCTGGCACAACCTCCTTTTGCTGATTTCAGAAGTCAATTGGGAAAGAGGTCTGCTGGTACAATTTACTTTAAGACCCATTTAACATAGAGGTTCATGTTTGTGTAACAAAATCAAGCTCTTTCCCAAGACTAGAGGGCTTCCCTTTTCTGCAGTCTGTCACTGCTTCCAGGTGGGTAGAGACTCCTCACCCTGGGAAAAAATGGCAGGGTAATGGTCCTAACAGGGACAGGGTACAATGACCACAATCTGTATTTAACCTGGCCAGTCCAGTCATATGGGAATCCTATACTATGAGCCTTTGATAAGACCCCCCCCCCACTTTAAAATCTCCACTGGACTCATTATTTTGCCTTCTGAAAAATAGAAGTGGGAGAGAGGAGGAGGAAAGGGAATCTACAGTCCCTACAAGATTTACTGATTTACTGATTTATATTTTAGCATGAGCTTTTGTGGATATCAATCCACTTCCTCATTCATTATTCATTAAGATAATAAACACTGAGAAGAAGACGACCAGAAGTTGGCTTCCATTTCTAGGTAATTTCAGCACTGTAGTATATGGATGAACAGACTTTAAACCTTTGAGAACTATACTTTTTTAATAAGGTCTTCCATCTACTAGGCAGAGCCTGGAGCAGAAAGGCAGCTTGGGATGTGCATGCATGGATGATCAGTGCACATACAATTGTAGAGTGAAAGAGCAAAGTGCCTTTTGAGCACATATTTGGTACATAAATTTGCTTTCAGTAGCTGTACTGCTGACAGCCTCTTTGCACAAAAATCTGCTTGTAGTCCATCTCCCTAGTCAGTGGGAGGGAACTAGAGGGACTTTTTTTTTTAAAAAAATTGCTGTTACCGAATACTGGAGTGTCATAACCCTTGCTTACCTGCTTAAAATTTTTTAGAGGTGTACCAGTTGTCCTGACTTGCTTTATAAAGTACAGTGGCCCCTCCACTTTCATGAGAGTTCAGGGTGCAGAATCCTTGTGGAACTGGAAAAACTGCGATCTCCCTCTCCTTTCCCTGCCTTTTGTCCAGGTGCTTGCCTTCTTTCTCTGTGCCTGGCAAAACACAAGGGAATGGGAGGAGGAAAAGGGAGGAAAGACATGTGCATGCCTCGTGCATAATCAAATTTGTGAAGGTCAAACCTGCAAATGTGAAGGGAGGATGGTATTATGCAGGAACCAGAAAGGCTGCCCCAGAGGAGAGAGTGTCTGTTTCCCTGGGCAGTCCTATAGCGAGTGCTCACTCGAGCTTCTAAGGTGGATCCTGTCAAGGATATGGGCTGACAGAGAACAGTAAGAGTGAACAGAATGACACACTGCTCTGTGAGATTTGAAAGCTTGCTTCTTCTTCTTTTATTATTTATTTGTATCCCGTATCCCGCCTCTCCATATGGATCGAGGTGGCGAACAACTTACAAATAGCATGTATTTCGAAACATTTCTATACATGCCCCCAACAAACTGGGTACTCAGTTCGTAATCTTCAAAATGGCCTGCTGGATGACCCACAGGAACTTGGAATTAGCCATTGTTACTTCTTTGCTTTCCTCACATCCTCTGCTTTTGGCTTCTAATTATAGATGAACTGTTAAAATGCCTTCTTAATCCTTCTGTCTTGTGTAGATGAACATTTATAACATTTCTCTGTCTTATGTACAAGCAAGCTGTACAATGCCATAACTACATTTATAATAATACACGCAGAAGAGTTTCTCAACCTGCAGTCCATAGGCTCCTAGGGGTCAGTGAGTCCAGAAGCCAGGTATATTTTCTCCTTAAATCTCCTTGTGATCTTTTTTCTGCTGATGGGGTCTCAAAGGGATCCTTCTGAATGTGCAAAGGGTCTAATTTCTGCATTTTTGAACTGTTGGGCCAGAACTTACATATCTGTTCATGTCCTTGACCTTGCTCCCAGGGTGAGGCCGATTGAAGTTGGACTCCAAGCAAACAAAGAAAATCAAAATGTGTGAGCTAATAGCTGTGAGAACTGTGCAAGCAGGTTAGTAACAGAGGGAAATTCACTCTCCCAGTCCATTCTCTGCATTCATATCTTTTCTCAGAATCAAACTGCTATTCTAATTTTAAAAAGTCAAAGTCACTAATACAAACTAATTCTTTTTATAACCCTTCAGCTGTTAACATTTGATCAAGTTGCTAATGAGGACTTCAAAAATCTGTCTCCTTGGCTGCAGGGACCCAACTCACTGCATGAAGAATAGCACAAAATGTCTCTTCATCTTGTGTTCAGTACAGTCCAAGGCTGGAAATCATGGATCTGGCTTCAGACTTATGCAACAGTTGTCATATGGAATATTTGTATACAGAGTATCAACACAAGCTTGCTCTGTTATATTAATAATGCACTTTTTATTTCATTAATCACATTGAAAGAAAATCTAGAGGCATTTTGTTGCATTGTCACTTCAACTAAATGTTTTCCTTCCCATTTAGTTGTGCCTGAAATAAAGGCAGTGCCTTGGACCTCTTGCCAGCATCTTTTTTGAAACTTCCATCTCACATTTTGCATTTTGTGACATATCCATGGTATGGTAAAAAAAACAAACAAACCCAAATATATCAATTCCAGGACCATTCAGATTGTAGAAAACTTGTGTTGTGTTGCAAGCAAAATAGAGTTGCATCTGACAGGAAAAAGAATATGGGAAGACAATCAGATGTGAAATTTTTCATCGAGCAACAAAGACAATTCAAGAAAAATGCATTTTGTTGAAAGATGGAGGTGAGGCAATTCCCCCCCCCCAATTTCTTTAGGTTTCCCTGATGATAAAATGTTTTCAGTGCTAAAAAGTATTTCAGTGCTAAAAGGCCGTATTTTCAAGCGTATAAGACGACCTTTTAACCCCCGAAAAACTTTTAAAAAGTTCGGGGGTCGTCATATACGCCGGGGAGCTTCCCCCCGCCCAGGGAGAAGCGCTGCCGCTGCAGCCATTCCCGCGACCCGCCGAGCTTCCCCCCGCCTGGGAAGAAGCGCCGCCACCGCAGCCATTCCCATGGCCCGCCGAGCTTCCCCCTGCCCGGGAAGAAGCGCTGCCGCCGCAGCCGTTCCTGCGGCCTGCCGAGCTTCCCCCCCGCGCCTGGGAAGAACTGCCGCTGCCGCAGCCATTCCCGCAGCCTGCCGAGCTTCCCCCCACACCCGGGAAGAAGCACCGCCGCCGCCCCCCCCCATAACAACACATGGAAACCTTTAGCGAATGTTGCAAAAGTCTCTATGTATGCAGAGAAGTGATTTACATGGAGCTTAGTGGAAATGTGATGTAGAAGTAATGCAAACCAAAAGTACAAGAGGTTGTTCTGGCGGGGAGGCATTGTTTGAAGGCTGCTTTTTTTTTTTTTTGGCGGGGGAGTGGCAATTCATAATTTTTCTTTCTCTCAGAAAAAGGGAGATCCTGATGAATATATGTATACGTATATGTATGTGTCGGTATATAAAAACTGCCCTTTCAAACAGTGGTCCATTATGCTGTTGGTGTGAAGTGCCATCAACATTTCAAACCTCATTGTCTCCTTTGTACCAAATCCCTGTAAATCTTCTACTTGCCTTTACTCATTTTCATCTGAAAAGCCTGTTTGGTTTGAATAGATGCAATAAGCAGCCTCTGTACCTCTCTGGAATGTCAATTAAAATGCAGATTTCTTTCTTTCTCTCTGATCGACAGAGAGAGAAACTTGGAGGAAAAACAGGCTAGTTCTGGGGGGGAATGAATGAAAGAAGTTCAAACAATGTGCAACTATTGATAGTGTTTTCTCAAATAACCTTCCGGAATGAATGTTTCCTAGCTGGTCTATTTGAAGACTGCAGCATGAGCAGGAGAGCTTTGCTCTCCTCCTGTGACTCAAACCACTATACTACACTGGCTAGCTGAACAGTGACTGATCTATTATTATTATTACATTTATTTAGTCCTCCCCTTTCCCTCCCGAATGAGAATTCACAACTTAAAATTAAACTAGTTAAAATACGGATAAAAGTCTACCTGCATGTCATAAGCATTTGAATTAAAATTACCATACTGAAATCAAATCTGATTTTTTTTTTAATTTTTATTTGGTGTGCGTTAGAAGAGGGGTAGTCTTATACGGCGAGTATATCCCAAATTCTATATTTTCACTGAAAAAGTTGGGGGTCGTCTTATACGCCCAGTCATCTTATACACCAGAAAGTACGGTATTTCTGATGTTTATTGGATAAACATAAACCCATAAAATCAGGGATGCGGTCTGGTGTACTGGTTTGGCTGTTGGACTCCCTGGTTTTGTTTTGGTATCTCGGAAAAATTAGAAATACTTGTAATTTATGCCCATATTCTTCACCAGGAGATGTAAAATGAATCATGTAACTCTGTCTTCTGATGTTACCTAAAATGCACCTTGTAAGCAGGGTGGCCTCCAGCGTACCCATTTTCATGATGTCAGCAAAGACATATCCAGCTATTTCCTTAGCTGTGACAGACATTGACAGGGACTTCCAGGGTCCTCAGATTGTCCTTGTATGTGACAACCTTGCAGCATATCCAGCTACAGGAAAATAGCTGGATGCATCTTCACTTATCTTCCTGCTCTCTGTTTTGGGAAGGGGTGCACTGATTACAAGGTGGGTTGGGGAGATTTTGGTCATTGCATAGTTGGAACAGAATTCTGACTTCTGCAGTGACCATGAAGGTGAATTGAAATGGCTTAAATTTGACTTATGCCATTGTAATTCAATAACAGAATGCAAGCCTTAAGTAAGTATATTTCATGAAGCAGACTTTGAATTTTTCTTTGAATATAGCCTTTCTCCTTGCCCCTGGAGAAACTACAAATGCTGACTTTGGAAGAAAACACAAGAATGAGTGAAATTATGTTGGTAGAGATTCAGAGGTGCACTGCAAATACACTTTTTACCGCTGGTATATGTTCCAAGGGTTAGAAAGATGTTTTCAACTTAAGAAGTAACATGTTACTGCTGCTACTTTTTATATGGTTTGGTAGCAGCCTTGAACAAAGACCCACATTACTGTTAAACTCTACCATATAAGAGGATTAAATAGTGATGCTTGAAATTCTACAGCAAAGGCTTTTATCATATATGGAGTGAGAGATTCCAGATGTCCAAGCTGGGTTCAGAAAAGGAAGAGGCATGGGGGATCATATTGCAAATGTGTGTTGGATAATGGAACACCACAAAGAATTTCAGAAGAAAATCAGCATATGTTTTATAGATTATAGCAAAGCCTTTGATTATGTAGATGATGAAAAACTGTGGATGATTCTTAAAAGAAATGGGTATGCCTCAGCATTTGAATATCCTAATGCATAACTTGTAGACAGGAGAAGAGACCATCATTAGGACACGTGGATAGAATCGACCAAGAAAGCCACAACGTTGAGTTTGTAAAACTTGGGAAAGTCTGTAGATGATAGAGTTATTTAAAGGTCTCTCATTCAAAGGGTTGACATAACTTGAAGTCGACTTGACAGGAGTTAATACCACCATACCTCAGATTTAGGTACATTACATATTAGTCTGCTTCAGATTGATCAAACTTTGTATAATAAATTCTGGTTTATTTGGTCATGGTTGATCATACCCTGATTTCACATTTTGATCTGAAGGTTAAGATTAAACCAGAAAAATATATTTTAGAAATCTTTCATTATGATGTGTGAGAAATAGGAGAAAGGAACATGTGAACACAGTACTTAATCTAATTAACTATGGATTAAAAGATGGTTGCATCTGAATCTGGTCTGTAACTAATTCTAAACTGAGTTAGGTGGAAGGTAAATATGCCTGATAGATTTCTGGTTGATTTCTAGTAGATTGACAAGATCTTTCTCTTCCATTAGCCTGAAGCCTGCCCTCCTTTGAAACCTACAAGACACATATTATCATAAGGATGGTCAGCCTTTTGTCATGATTCATATTATCATAAGGATGACTTGATGCCACCACACACTCAGATAAAGCAGTGCTGGATACGACCATGGGCACAGTCCCCTGTGTGGTGGTTCCATCTGTCCCCTGTTGATTCTATAGAATGACAGGGTTGAGAGGCATATGTGGAGGAAGCCATGTTGGCCGTGCAGCAAAATCCAAAATCCACAAAGCAGTGATACCTTTATTGGGTCAACTAAAATACACAAAATACATCATCTGAGCTTTCAAAGCTTCACTAGCTTCTTCATCAGACAAAAAAGTTAAAAATCAAACAGGAGAAGAAAAGTGAGGAAAAGAGAAGCCTACATTTTGTTTCAGATATTACTGTGTTATCAGTTAAGATGGGCCATTTCCGTACTAGACTGTTATAGCGCTATTATTCCACTTGCAACATCCTATGGAATCTTGGGTTTTGCAGTTTTGGGAGGGGCCAGCCGGCCCCTCCCGAAACTGCAAACTCCAGGATTCCATAGGATGTTGAAAATGGAATAATAGCACTATAACAGTCTAGTGTGGAAATGGCCATGGTCTGAAGGTCTCTGAATACAGGCAGAGGTCACTCCCCTTCCTGGCCATGTGAAAACTGGGGACAAATGGCAGTAAAATATGGGTGATAAAATTTCAAATCCATTAGCAACAGCAAAATAACATTAGCAACAGCAAAGCTGAGAGGCATCTTTGAAGGTCATCTCATTTAACTGACTCCATGGAGGATTTCTGGTGCAGTAGGATGCAACTATGGCAACTTTGACCGATAGTGGTCCTACTTCTTAAATCTTTGGCCCTGGCGTGTTTTGTGATACAGCTCCCCTAAGCCTTTACAGTCGGCCATTCTGGGTAGGCCTTCTTCGCGAATCTACCACCTGCCGAGGTAGTCTTGTTCTACTCTCAGCTAGCTCTTTTGAGCACTACAGTAAAGTCAGTGCTGCAAGCACTCAGTCAGTCCTAATTCTCAACCAGAATTTGACTCCCCTTATAGTGATCGCCCTACTTGCTTGCTTGCTCGCTCGCTTATTTATTTATTTATTTATTTTAGGGGTGCTGTTATGCCTCCCCTTAATTTTCTCCAGGCTGAATTTACTCAGCACCTTCAGTAGTTCTGCTCTAACTTGGTTAACTTCCTGTAGACATGTTCCAGTTTGACAACATCTTTCATTAAAATGTGACACTGGACCCAAAACTGGATGCAAAACTCTAAAGGCAACCTGAAGAGCACAGAACAAAGGAGGTCTATTGAGTCTCATTGTTTGGACACTATACCTCTGTCTATTGAGCTTAAGGTTAATCCTTTCTTTCTTTCTTTCTTTCTTTCTTTCTTTCTTTTTCTTTCTTTTAGCAGCCACATCACACTGTTGACTGTGTGATCCACTAAGTTACCTAGATTCTTCTTAAATATTCTTGTGCTAAACAGGATCCCTCCCACACTATATTTGTGCCTTTAATTCTTTAAATGCAGGACATAACATTGCCACCTGTTGTATTCAGTTTTGTTGGTTTCAGGAGAACTTTCCACTCTTTTTAAAGATCATGTTGAATTTTAATTCATTCTTCCATGATGTTGTCAATCCCTCTCAGCTTTGTGTCACTCTCAGATTTAATACTCATTTCCTTCATGCCTTCATCTAAGTCTTTCATTGAAGTGTTGAACAACATGAGGTAAGAACTCAGTAGTGCTCCACGTGGGACTTTCATCAGGCTGATGAAGAATCATTAATAAGCATTTGTTTGGGCTTGTTGGTGAACTGTAGGTCTGCTTCCAGTCTGTAGTATCTTCCAGCCCATATTTTACCATCTTGTTGAAAAGACATTGTAAGAGACTCTTGTAAGTGATTCTTTCATGAAATCACAGTCTACTTTGTGCACAGTATTCCCACAATCAACCAGATTCTCAAGAGGGAGATGGGGGCATTTTCAGTGTTGCACCCCTGATTTTCTATTCTGCTTCCTTACTCATCATGTTCCTATTGTATCACTGTTGTGTTACTCTATTTTGTATTTTTACTGTAATATTTACCTGATTGTACAAAAGACTTCAGCTAATAGCTTAGAAGTGCTGTGGATGAATGAATGAATGAATGAATGAGTGAATGAATTATACTGTTGGTATTACATGATTTATTCTTAATAAATTCTGGCTAGCTCCTGGTAAGCAATGTATTCTTTTCATTGTTTCCAATAATTGTGTGTGTGTGAGAGAGATCAGCAGCCACTGATAGACTTTTTGTCCATGAATTTGTCATCCTCAATTATTTGTCCTTCCTCTCCTCTAGTAGACAAGCCTCTTTAAACTTTTTCTTCCACAGAAAGCTTTTTGTGCACCCACACTGGCTTCTTTAGCTACCTCTCACTTTCCCTCCTGAATGTTGTTTTAGCCTGCATTAACAGAAGCAGAGTTTCCAAATTGAAGGAAGTAGTAGTCCCCCTTATTCTGCACTGGTCAGGCATCATCTGGAGTATTGCTTTCAGTTCTGAGTACTTCATTTTGAGAAGAGTATAGACAAATTGAAGCACATTTAGAGAAGGGCAATAAGGATGATAAGAGGTATGCAAAACAAAACATGTGAGGGAAGGTTGAAGGAACTGAGCATGTTCAGCATAGTGAAGAGAAGGCTGAGGGGTGACATGATTGCAGGGGTGTCACAGAGAGGAGGGTGCAGGTCTGTTCTCTGCTACCCTAGAGGGTAGGAGTAGGTCTAATGGTTTGAAGTTACAGGAGACCAGATTTTAGTTGAACATTAGAAGGAACTTCTTGATAGTAAGAGCAGTTTGGCAATGGAATCAATTGCCAGAAAGGTAGTTGGGGTCTCTTTCTTTGGATGTCTTCAAAAAGAAGCTGGTCAGCTACCTGCAGAGGAAACCTTTGCTGGAGGTTTGGCACTGAACAGGGTCTTGGGCTTCCAAGACTATGATCCTATGACTCTATGATTCTATGTATGTAGAAATGCTTTAATCACTTTCCATCTTTTCACTTTCATTGATGTTCATTCCTTGGTGCCCAGGTAAGACCTTGTGATAATGGGGCTTCCCATTATCTAGACTTAGCTAAAGGGGGACACTTCCCTCTTCAGGTAAACCAAGGGTTAATAAGGTGTTGGGATTAGATTACATTTTAGGTCATGTGGGTCAGCATCATAGGTCATGTGAGTCAGCATCATAGGTCACAGGGTGAGACTTGACCAATCAAAAAGGAAAGAGGTGAGCATCTTCAGGATGCTTCCAGATGCTTCCAAGGAGAAGTTATAAAACTTCTTGCGAGGCCATGTGGCTGAGAGATAACAAAGGGATAACAAAGAGACAACAACCAAGGAACTTCCTGGAGGGGGGTTCTGTGCCAGTAGCAGGTTGCAGGCCTAGCCTCGCCTCGCCTCGCCTTGCCTCGCCTCCTGGCCCTTCCTCTTAGAACATCTAAGCTATGAACATCTGTGAGTACTAGAACTAGTTATCTAGTCGCGTTAGGGACTTTTCTGTTATTTTGGAGCTGGCTGATCTAAAGAATGTACCTGTGCTTTCATATCTGTTCTTTTTGTAACTACTTGTAACTAAGCGTGCCTGGGAGGGGGGAGCCTCCCATGTGTGTATTGTCTTGTTCATTTGCATGCCTTGAATAAATACTTTATGTAAGAACCCTGTTTCTCTCCTTCCCACGCCAACGCTAGATAGACTGGGGAAAAAGGGAGATCCTTAAGCTTAGGGATTGAAATGTAATGGACAGAGTCCCACTGTACTGTCCAAATGTCTAGAATTCAGTGGGTGGTGGCAGAAAAGATTAATTAACAGCTAAAATTGATAACAGTTTGGAATATACATCATAACAGGCTGGAATCTACATCTCCAGTATCACATGGTGACTTTCCAGCTTCACAGATCTGTTTCATTTGCCCAAATCTTTTACTATATTTTGTATTTTTGGTCCTAATTGTGGCTGATTTGTATAAAAATGAGATGTGTTTGTTTCTGATTGTTTTATTCTGTGGTCCAAATTTAATTTTCACTCCCAACTAGAGTAGACCTACCAAGATTCTAATGATTCAGGGGGTTTACTCCAGTTTGGAGCAATTGGATTAGAGCTCTACTCAACTGAATTGAAAAACTCTTTGATGAGGGGCCACATGAGCATTTTCTTCAACTTCTAAAATTTTAATTGGACATTTCCATTAAGATTTCATAAAAGCTCTCATTGTCACTTTGAGAAGCAAGGTAAATTTGAAACTTTACTAAACTTTGACTATAACGTTTTGTTTCAAAGGTACAGTTATTGAAAAGTCAACATCAGTGCCTATTAGGGATTGCTCAAGGCATTGCACACTGATGCTGGACCTCTTAAACCTCAGTAGATATGAAAAGCATTGCCAGAGGGTGATGCTTCCAAACATACGTCTTTGGGGCTTATATTCAGACAATTAGTTTTAGGGGTACAGGCTATTGGGAGGGTTATTCTGGTGATTATGAGCGGGTGGTTACCCTTGTTTTAAGAAAACAAAATGTGCAAATAGAGAACATGATGATACAGTTGAAACTTGGATACAATGACAGAAATAATATCAGCTGAAATTATTTAAGATCTCAAATCTATCAAGAGTGAAAAAAAAAATCTACAAGGTAAAACAGAATAAGAAATAGAAAGAGGAAATACATTGTCTAATAAAGTACTGCTGATTTAGATAGATTAAACATGAAATGTTAAATGTTAAATGAAATTTGCTAGAAACAGATGTTAATTAATTTTGGGAAACAATACATCACAGATCAGAACAGGCAATTATTGCCTGGCATTTGCTATCTAATGCTGAGCCAAGTATCTTTTCTTTGTTCTTTTTTCTCCAGTGGGAGAAGAAAAAGGAATCTTAGTGTATCCGTCTTCAGCTGTGGGGGGAGAGACCAGTGCCTTGAAATGGCTTTGCAGTTTTTAAATTAGCCAGTTTAAATGATTGATTAATTTATATCTCACCCTTCTCCCAGGTTTTTGATAGAAGGCAGTTTCCAACATAATTTTAAAAGTCGTCATCATCATCATCATCATCATCATCATCATCATCATCACCATCATCTATGAATTATACTTTTAAAACACTAATTAAAACTATTCAAAAACACAGACTAACAATAAATAGACATTAAAATATTAAAAAGTCCAGCATCTGTTTTAAAATCTCTGAATGTAAAACAGGCAGGCAGTTGTTTTTATATCTGTGCTGTACACCTTCTTAGATTGCTGTTAAAACAGCTTCACTGACTACCGGTTTATTTCCAGGAACAGTTCAAAGTACTGGTTGTGACTTATAAAGTATCACCCTGTACAAATTTTAAAATCTACAGGAGAAAGCTTTATTTTGGTTCCACCACCATAAGAGGCTCGTTTGGTGAGGATTCAGTAAGGAGCCTTCTCTGTGACCACCCTCTGGAACTCACTTCCATGGGAAAGTAGGCTGGCTCCCCCTGCTCTCCTTTTGCTGACAGGCAAAGACTTTTCTGTTTAAGGATGCAGGCAGGGAGGCTTCTTACTGGGATGTGTGTTTATTTAATTTTTTTTAAAAAAAACTTTTGTATATCTTTTAAATGATCTTATACTGTCTGATGTGGTGCTCTTTAATTTTTCTAAAATGTTATTATGTTTTTTAACTGATTCTCTTTGGGAGTCACTTTGGTCTGAGTCTGGGACAAAGACCACATAGAAATGAAATAAACAAACAAACAAACAAGGATAGATTAAAATAAAAATGTAACTCTGCTTCATATTTGAGCCATGAAGGTGGCCCTGTAGGATGGTAAAACTGTTCCATTTGCTCTGCCGCTAGTATGTGCTTATTGGACGCAGACATCTGAAAAAGTATCTCTGTATATGAGCAGCTGCCTTGCATTGTTTTCTTCTGTTATGTACATTGCCTTAGGTATATCTTGGCCTAGAAAGATGGACAGGTCCTGGAGTACAGCAATCTGTTCTAAGTGGCACCATGATCCAATGCAGTTTCTCTGTCATTGTCTATGTTTTCATCTTGCCTTTCTGCTAAGATTTTTTCCCCTCAAGGTGTGTCTAAGAGCCAGCAGGTGTAGTGGTTTGAGTATTGGACAATGACCCAGGAGACCAGAGTTCAATTCTACACTCAGCCATGGAAACCCACTGGGTGACCTTGGGCTATCACACGCTCTTAGCCACAGAAAACCCCCTGATAAATTCACCTACGGTTGCCATAAGTTGGAAATGACTTGAAAGCACGCAACAACAACAATCTAACAAATATAACTGAAGCAAGTTAGACAAAAATGCTGTTAAAATCAGTAATCAGTTTAATATCCCAATGGTTTAAAAGACCAAACTGAAAAGCTGTTTCTTCACAGTGAGAGTGAAAACCCACTTCAGCTCCAAGAGGAGTGCTAGAAGCTACACAAAAGGAAGCCTTTTTCTGTGTGTCAATCAAGTAGGACTCCACCAGCATTAATGGTGTTTCCCCAGAGGTCTGTCCCAGGGCAGCTCCCCTGGGACTGGTGGGACAGAGTCACCAGAGGCTGAGTCAACTATATTTAGTTCACTGTTTAAACTCATCCCTTGCAAGATCTGTACTCCTCTGCTGCTTGGGAAGGGCTTTGGGGAATTAGTTGGACAGTGTTGTATCTGCCCAAAGTGTGGGACCATACCTGACCTTTCCTGAAGATGTTTAATGGCCAGAGAGATTAGTCACAGGAGAAGTGATCTCTTTGTTTTCCTTACAATGGGGGCAATCATGCAGTGGGTGAAAACAGTGAACAAACTTAGATGTATGCCCATAGAGCTTTTTTGGCCCAGCCACCTCACAATCTATCTAATTTGGGATCAAGCTGTCCAAGAACCAGAAGCCTACAATCTAATGCAAACATGTTCTGGTTCTGTAGCAGCAGGATGATGCAGCACACCAAATTTTCAGCAGCTCAGCTGTCTCACGATGAGAGCTGGTGGCACCAACAGTGACATGAATATATGCATGAAGCTGTCTTTATACACTACATGGAGTGATAGAGGGCTGTGAATGGTCTGGTCAGCTGGCCAAGTTAGATGGCAACTGGGAGTTGCATTCTTTGTGAGATCACTCAGTTGCCTCCCAATTCGCCTAGTTGTCTGTATTCTTGAAAAACATGATAGTCTGTTGCAGCATGAAAGGGAAAAAAAGAATCTTTAGGGCTGATTTGTATTCCAGCATGAGCTTTCATGGAGGTCAATCCACTTCTTCAGATGCTGCTATATTCCTTCCTCCCACCCATTTCCTTACAAACAAACACTAGAACAGCACAAATCACAATAAACACACACACACACACACACAAAAAAACAAAATAAGTGAGATGCCCACAGAGCTATAAAGGCAGTTCTGCCTTTGGTTCTTTCAAATCCCACTGTGGACTGATCATGTGGTGCCAGGGCATGGAAACTGACTGAACTGGCAATTTTGAGGTTCAGATAGCTCACTATCTTCTGAAGTACCAGCAAATGAACAGGTATATTCTACTTCTGTCTCATTCTTCTGTGAATCAAAGAGTAGAAGAAAACCAGAAGTGAAAATGAAACATTTCCCTCTAATCTAACATGTTCTTCCTTGGGCAGAGTCTGTATTTCATGTCTGAATGGCATGAAATAGGGAGAAAACTTGGAAAGGTGCTTAGCTTCCAGGTGTGTTCCTGAAGGCAGATGATGAAATGAAGGGGTGGGAGAGACATGAGCTCAGGTCTGCCTGGATGATGGTGCCACTTCTATAGAAGTTGGCAGCTGCAGAGCAAAGAGCACGTAGAACTGATTTAGCAACCCTGAGTGGGGAGAAGGAAGGCAAAAAAATTCCAGGAAAAATTATATGGACGGACTGGTGGTTTGGCATCAGGACACTTCTGCTCTTGGAAGTGTAGCAAGAGACACCACGTCATGCAAGAAAAAAAGTCCTGCTTCTGCTGAAAGTTCCTCTTCTACAGAACAATTGCAGCATTTGTCCTCTGTGTTGCTGTTGCATGCTTTCAAGTTGACTGTGACTTATGGTGACCCTATCTTAAGGTCTTCTTGGCAAGATTTGTTCAGAGGGGGTTTGTCACTGCTTTCCTCTTAGGCTGAGAGAGTGTGTTTTTCTGAAGTCTAATTGGTGTGTTTCCATGGCTGAGCGGGAATTTGAATTGTGGTCTCCCAAAATTCTAGTCTAGCACTCAAACAACTATACCATGTTGGCCCTCTTGTCCCCTTTAACAATGGTTCTGGTGAGTAGCCTTCTTTGAGTGGTGAAATGTGACCTTCCTGTAGAGTTGCTGCCTTCCACAAAGAAACAACTGTTGCATCTGTAAAACTTACCCACATTCATTCATATCCCCAAACAGGTGGGTGTTCTTTCCTATTTAATTTAATACATCCTCAACTATTTGATGTTTATTCCTTATGCTTCTCTATTGCTTCTACAATGCCATACTGTTATACATGAATTGTTCTAGAGGTATCGGAATGTTTTAAAGATTGTTTTAAATAACAATAATATTAAATAATCTTAGAATGTTTCATAAGAATGTTGGCACCATCTAGCAGTAAGTTACAGAGCACAGGTTTACTGCATGTAAATATGCCTGTTTACATGTTGAATAGAAAAACAAAATCAGAGAGATATCATTTTAATATTAGTTTTTATTTTTATTTTTTAAAAAAGCATGGAAGCGCTTCTCTCTCTCTTAAGCCTGAACTTAAAGGCAGCAAGAAACAAAATATAATTTTTCCAAAAATTCAATCAGAGTTATAGCCCACCAACTGGCCATCTGAATTTTCCCATGAATAATCAGGAAAGGGTTGGGGTGGATGGGTTGTGGATAGCCCGATCAAAATACCAACCCTGTATGAGACTGCTGTGAAGGGCAAATTCTGTGTTGGGGATCATTAGGAAAAGAATTAAGCAAGGGATCTGTCAGTATCATAATGCTCTTGTGCAAGCCTGTGGTGCTAAAACACTTGGACTATTCTGATCAAAATGTGTGAAAAAGGTGCAGAAAAAACAACAACCACTATGACCAAGGGACCAGAGCAAGTCCTCTGTGAAGAAAGGTTACAATGTTTGGGATGGTTCAGATTAGAAGAAAGAGGAATAAAGAAAGACACAATAGAGGTGGATAAAATTATGCATGGTGCAGAGTAAGTAAATAGCAATCAGGTTATCTCTCTCTTATAATACTGGAGCCCATATAATCTCTTGAAGCTAAACTTTGGGAGATTCAAGACAGGTAAAAAGAAGTACTTTGTCACAAAGCGCAAGGTAAAACTGTGGGACTTGGGGTAGGAGACTCATGGATACAGCTAGTTGTGAAGGCTACACATTACCTCTAATATCAGGAACAGTGCATCTTTCAGTGCCAGTTGCTGGGGAACATCACTGGGAGGGTGCTGTTGTGTTTCTGGGCTCATCATTGATATCTTGGTGGCCAATGTTGGCATGGAAGGTTGGACTGGATGGGCGTTTGGGCAGATCCAGCAGAGCCTTTCTGATGTTCTGTGTATGTTGTTATGTTATGTAGCAACACACCCTGCAGTCCTCTACAGATGGGAAGATTGCCATTAGACAGCTAATAATCTTCAAATGATGAAACAAGCATAATCAAATAGTTCCCCCAAGCTCCGATCCCCTTCAATCTGGTTTTCAAAAATTTTAAACTAACCATACATGTACATTCATCTCCAAGAAGAATGAAATAACATGAGTCTGGGTAGTCTTTCACCTGCCTATAATGAACTTCAAAGTATAGAAAAATCCGTATTGGAAGAGGATAGTCTGGGAATCCTATTTTGATAAATTGTCCAAATTTTGTAATCCACTGAGGGCAACAGATTTATTTTAATAACTTGAAACATACACAAATATATCAGCAGGCAGCTCAATAAAATGAATAAATAGGACAAGGAGAGGGGAGTCTTTTTTTAAAAAAAAGTAAAGTTATGTTAATGTACTCATTGCTTGTTTACTATGTATTATTAGCATTACTGAATCAAGAGACAGCTGCTGAAATTACTCCCGACTTCTCTGACATGGGGAATGTCTTCAGGACATACCTAAATGCTGACATACTGCCTTGAGGAACCGTGATCCTATTACACTGAGTCTGCGTTCTTTGCATTGGTAACTCATGAGGATGCAAGTAACTGGATTTGCCCCAGAGCCCTTCAAAGAAATGCTACCATGAATGGAGCAAATGGGAACATTCTGACTGAGTTTGGTGCAGCCCAAATTCTCCTGCCAACTTTTGTTTGTCTTGACATCTCAGTCAGCTCATTGTCCCTTGGCAGACTTTCAGCTCTTTCCAGGCACAGATATTTCTTGATAGGTGGCTACAAGGACGCCTCACAGCAACGGATGGTGACTTGGATAGGAGCCACTTCTGTTAATCTATCTCCAAGATGTCCTGTCCTGTAAAGGACATACTGAAATTGACTCTTCCTATTAAAGCTGGCCCTGGCTGTTCATTCTGCACTGTAAGGCTTGCCCTCGTTGGATTATCTCCCAGTAGAAATGGCTTATAGAATCCAGAGATTAAATGCTCCAGATGATTTCTATGCTAAATTGAGACAGAAACTCACAAGACCTAGTACTAGGTTGCCAGCTCACATGCAGAAGCAGAGCAGACTTTACTGTGCCCACACTGGAATTCAGTTCTAGTTCCTCCGCAGCTATAAGAGCAAGTGTTCACAGCTCACTGGTTATGAAAGGTCAGCTGTGCAGTTCTTTCAACAGGGATGGGGGTATATTCTGCATAGCATCCTATGGGGGCATTCAGACCAGAGTAACAGATTCTGACCTGCTTTCTCAAGCAGAGGATAAGTCACTATGTCCAACACCTGGGTGCTGTTTTCACTGCTGTTAATCTGAAGAATCCAGTAAAAAGTGTGTCTTTTAAAGTATGTATCCTACAGTACATGAGATTCTTTGCACTCACAGAGCTGAAGAGACATTTGCTGCTGTCACCAAGTAGCAGTGACAGGTCTGGATTCAGTTTCCTGCACTCCAAATAGATTAGTACAGTCAAAGCTGATGTTGCTGATCTTCTCCTTAGTACTGTCTGTGTCTACAGCCTTTGGTGTTGGATGTGGTGGAGGTGGTTGTTTTTTAAACAGAGAATTTTTCTGGACTACAATTCCCAGAATCCTCCACCCAGCACAGCTGCTGACTACACTAACTGGAGGATTCTGCAATAGCTGTCCAGAACAGTAATGTTGCCAGGTCCTTTTTTTTTTTTAAAGAATTCACTCAGCATTTTTTGCACAATAAAGCACAATCTGGAAATAAGATCTGAATGCAGAAGCTGACTTCCTTGTATTTCACTTTTTCTGTTGGATCAGAACAAGAAGAGTGTGGCAAACTTTCTGGCTATTTCCTTCATTGGATTTTGAATTTAAAAGCTCCCTTTTGTTTCTTTGTCAATAGGTTTTTTTTTAAAAGATATAACTATGTTATCTTTTCTTTTCCTTCTCCTTGACTCATTGTTTAAAAATCACTTTCTCTCATTATTCCTACCACTTCTTTGTTGGCTTGTTCTTTACTCAATCCCAGCACTTTTCTGCATTTAAAATCTCTACCATAGGTAGAAATTTGACAGCTGCAGAAATTCAAGAGGCATGCAGAGATAGTGATGAGATTCATCCTAATACAAGTTATTTGGTCCCACAATGGTCAAAGGATGGTAACCCTATTTTTGCAAAATTTAAGCATAAATTAAAGTAATACATCTTTGTGTTATTTAGTGCCACAGCCATCTTCCATCAAACCATTAGCATTTAAAGAAAGGTTTTCTCCCAGTGATATTTTTGTCGTCTTGTTGTTGTTGTTGTTGTTGTTGTACTACTACTACTGCTTCTTCTTCTTCCTCTTCTTCTTCTTTGTTCCTTTGTAAGGATGTAACATCACTAAAATCAAATCAATCGTCCTGGAATCAAAGATTTTAATTTTAAAATCCACTCATAATTCTCCTCAATAGTGTCTTCTCATTTATTTTTAATAGGACCCAAAATTTAACATCTGTTGCAGGATGATGACATTCCTCCCAAACAAAACAAAAGAAGAAAAAAAACCCTATCAAGGGTGCACTTATTTTTCGTTCCTTATATTTGATATTATCTAGCCCCTGAAGAAGGCCATTGAAACAATTCTATAGGCCAAAATGTGTTGGGCTTGTTTCAAATAATAAAGACCACCTACAGAACACTTGAGACTTGCCTCCCCATTTTTCCATTGGATTCCATTTACATGCTTTTCAGTATTTGTCTTTGGCTTCTGACAAATTATGTGATTTGACACACGTGGGAATATGGAAGTGACTATTCCCTATAGAAAAATGGAAATAACCTTGGATAAATGTACATATGGAAAACTGCTGTCTTTGCAGTAGACTAGATAAAAAAAAAATTATTTCATTTTTTTCAAATTCTTTGTTAAAAATAACATATCAAATCAAAACAAGATAGTTGTTAACATATGGGATCACTTCATTCCCCACATTTTTGTATCTTTCTCTCTCTCTCTTACAAAAGGTCAGAGAAAAATTAAATTTAGATGAAAAGTAAATGCTATTTTTTTTTGTACGTCTTTTGATTTGGGACCTGTCACTCTGTAGGCTCAGAGTAGAAATCATATGGCTTTCCAAATGTTGTTAGATTGCAGCTTCCAGCAGCCCCAGCCAATAGAGAGAAATGGTGGGACCTGCAGTCCAACAACTTTGGGAGGGCCACATGGTTTCACTGCTGTGGGTTTCGTAAAGTGGGTTTCTTAAAACAATGATATGAGTAGCACTGGGCTCTGAACACAACTTTGTATCTCAAGCAATAGACACTTTTCCATGCAACTGGAGGCATAAATATGAGCACAGCAATGCAATCTTGTGTATATCTACTCATAGAATCATAGAGCTGGAAGAGACCACAAGAGCCATTGAGTCCAACCTCCTGCCATACAGGAATACACAGTCAAAGTATTCCCAACAGAATTTAGGACCCACTAAGTTTAATGGCTCTTACTGTCAGGTAAGGATAGTAGTCTATTGTAGGTTTGTTCATAACTTTTCCAAAGTTTTTTTTAAATGCACATTCTTCACTCAGACCCATCAGAGAATGATATTGTTTGCTTCAATTCCCTTTTAGACCTTCCCAATTTCATTTAGGAAAAAACATAGCAACTTTTTACATTTGTAAACTTCCACCAAAAGACAACATTTTCCGAGCTCCCACAACATGCAGAACAACTTGTAAATCAACCAGGCAGGTGCACTTGAGTTTTAAGTAGACTCAAGTGCCCTGTCTTAAGTTTCTGAATTGCAGGCTAGGCAACAAAGCAACCTGTCAGGACACCATTCAAAAATCATTTTGATGAGGAATAAGGCACCTTTTAAAGTGAAAACAATTCATTTTCATTTGAAATTAACAGTTCCATATGACAATGTTACAGTTAAACAATGATAGAAAGAGGCAGGCTGTAAAGACTGATAGGATTGTATGGGACATAAAAAGCCCTTCCATCCCTGGTAGAAAACTGCACAGAAAATTGCAGACAAATCAGATGTGTGAGATATAACAAAAATCATCCTTCATTGCACTAAGCAACATGGTCTTAATACCAGGCATTTTAGCATTACTGACGTTTCATAAATACAGGATTTTAAAAATATATATACATGTGGCTTAGCACAATATAAAATTAACTTTTTCAAATGCCGTTTTATGCCATGCCACTGATTATTTCTGCTTCATGTATAATCTTGTGCAAAGGGTGCAGAAAATATTGCCTTATTAGTACACCTATTCCATTTTTGTTCTTGTAAGAAATATTTTAAGAAGCATGCAAATGTATTGAAACATATACATGCTAATTTTAAACATGCATTAAGACTTTAGTTTCAGAATTGCAAGTTATATCCTTATATTGTTTTGTTTGGTAAATATAGCGATACCCCTTTTTGACTAATGCATGCCTGGTTTCTCTAGTGGGTGATAAATCAGATTTTCATTGCATCTACTGGGTTCAATTAATTAATTTCTAAGTCTGGTTATTGATCTAGCCTGTGATAAAGCTGAGGTTAAATTCCATGGTGGGGTTCAGTAGGTTCTCTGTTATCATCAGTCACTGAATTCTCCCACTTACACAAATATGCCTTCCATTCACTCCAGGTCAATAGTAAAATAAAGTTATTTATATTGTATTGCTCCTCCAAAAAGCACAAGGCAGGATGAACAGCTCTCCCTGCTTCCACTGTCCTTTTATCCTTGCAGTAACCCTTTGAGGTAGGTTTGACGCCCATGGTAATCCGGTGAGCTACACAACTGCATGGGATTTGCACCTGACTTCTCAGTCTTAATCCAACACTCTGACCACTGGACAGGACTCATGCTCTTTGCTATTGTCTACCAAAATAAAGAGGATGACTGTGACTTGACAGATGAGGTCACATGACAGTCAGGCAAAATGTCAGCAGCCTGTTGTTCACTCCTGCTCTGGCTACTAGACAGCAAATACTGTTTGAGAAATGTAAATGTGCTCATTTGGTACTATTGTTATGTATCACAGTACATTTATATATATATATAAACAATCCCCATAGTGTGAGCTGGGGAGCTATTTTCAAATGACATTTCCCATTTCAGAAGTCTCGAAAGACTTAGGAATAGAAGGCAGCCCAATTTTTTAACAAAAAAGCGACAGAAATTTTAAGTATGAACAATGATGGATGAAATGTTCTAATTTTGCATTTCAGTTGTTATGAACAAGGCCAGAAATAATGTGTCTACAAATTTAATAGGAGGTGGCACTGCTAAAACACTACAAAGCTTAAAGCAGTGTTAGAGCAAGGCTGCACTGGCTGACTATAGTCAGTATAAACCTATTTTAAAACTTTTCTTTTTCCTATTTGCTCCTCACAGCTGCAATTGCTGTCTCCCTCCCCCCATCTAATATTTTGGGACCTCCCTCTTCCCCACAAGAAATAAGAACTGGCAACACAACTGAACTTAATTACAAGATTCATGACTCCCACAAAACTGTATACCCCCTAATTCACTTCCCATAACACCATTATTTATGCAGTAACTTAATCTGTACCTTTCTTTTAAGACATGTAGCATTACAGTGTAAACAGGCACCCATGTGTCTACAGTCTTTGCTGTCACAAAAATTAATGCTCATTTTCTTAGTATTAAACCTAGTGAGCCTCCTTCAGTCCTGGAAGCACAGAAGTTAAAAAAAAAAAAAATCTAGTCAAGTCTATGCAATGCCAGGGCAGCCATAACATCATGGGATCCATAGAAAATGAGTTCTCAAAAACAAAAGAAAAGGCATCTTTCCCTTTGGATGCTTTTTCCACCCCAAGTGATTGTGCAAATAACTATGCAAGTCAAAGGAGAGATTCTGGATACTCAGTTTTCCCAGAGGTTTGCCTTGCACAGACAGTCCCTCACCTACCTTGCAGTGCCAACCTGAATGGCAGACAGAGGAGACCTCTGTGCCTGCTTATGGTGTCAGCTAACAGAGCCCAATGGACAGCCGGGGGGTCAAGAAGGCTCATCAGAGATTGTAAACTTGGGCTTTAACTTCACTGATCTTTTCCTGATGGTGCTGGTGGCCCTGGGGGACAAAACGATGGTGTCCATGATGCTGCTGTCTTCGTCCAGCTGCCTGGCCGTGCAGTGAGGCGTGGGCACCTTCACCGTGTTGCCAAACTTGGAGTAGTCCACCGAGTACTGCCCGTCCTCCTCGGTCACGATGGGCACAAACCTCTTGCCCCAGAGGATCTCGTCGGCCAAGTAGGACGTCCTGGCCTGGGTGGTGATGCCCGTGGTCTCCACCACCCCCTCCAGGATGACGATGACCTCCAGGTCCTCGTGGTGGTGGAGCTGGGTGGGCGCCACGTCGTAGAGGGGGCTATTCTTGTCGATGACGTGGTAGATGATGAGCGGGGAGACCAGGAAGATGCTGCTGCCCCCGACGGGGTTCTCCAGCTGGATGTCGATCTGGTTGAGGGGCACCACCTCGCCCTCGGGGGTGGTGGTCTTGGTGACCACCTGCATGCGGACGGTGGCGCTGATGATCATGCTCTTGCGGAGGTCGCCCACGCGGAGCATGAAGCAGAGCCGCCCGCCGCGGAGGGCGATGACGGCGTGCTTGCTGAAGATGAGCGTCTCGGCGCGGCGGTGGGCTTGCGCCGTCTTCATGAAGATGCAGCCCAGCATGATGGCGTTGATGACCAGGCCCACGATGTTCTGCACGATCAGGACCAGGATGGCGGCCGGGCACTCCTCGGTCATCATCCGGCCCCCGAAGCCGATGGTCACCTGCACCTCGATGGAGAAGAGGAAGGCCGAGGTGAAGGAGTGCATCTCGGTCACGCAGGGCACGAACTCCCCGCCGCCGCCGCCCTCCTGGCCCGGCGGCAGCGGGAGGCGCCGCGTGTTCTGGTCCAGGTCGCCGTGGGCGAAGGCGATGAGCCACCAGATCATGGCGAAGAGGAGCCAGCTGCAGAGGAAGGACATGGTGAAGATGAGGAGGGTGTGGGGCCACTTGAGGTCCACCAGGGTGGTGAAGACGTCCTGGAGGAAGCGGCCCTGCTCCCGGATGTTCTTGTGCGCCACATTGCACGCCCCGTTCTTGCCCACGAAGCGGGCTCGCCGCTCCCGGGCGCGGTAGCGGGAGTGGTCGCGGACATCCTCGGCCAGCCGGGTCAGCACGTACTCCTCCGGGATGATCCCCTTCCTGGACAGCATGGCTGGCCGCCGCCGCCGCCGCCGCGCCCCCGCCCGAGCCCCGCCGCTACGGCTCCGCCGCCGGGACGCGCTCAGGCGGGGGAGCCATCGCCGGCCCGGCCGCCGCTCTCTGCCCTCCGGGCTTTGCCTCGGGCTGCCCGCGACCCGCCAGGCTCGCCTCGCGGCGGCCCCGCCTCTGCCAGCTGCCCGAGCCGCGGCTCCCAGCTGCGCCCGCCAATCAACGCCTTTGGCGCGGAGGAGGAGGAGGAGGAGGAAGGGAGACGGAGGGGCGGCGGCGGCGGCGGCGTCTTTGCGCGGCTCTCTCTCGCAGGAGGTGTGCCGGGAAGGGGGCGACCCCAAGGAGAGGGCGGCGGCGGCGGCGGCTCGGGAGGAGACGCCGCGCCTCAACGCCGCGCGCTTGGACGGAGCCGCGGGAGCCCTGCGGAGCCGGGGGCGGCAGAGGGCGCTGTGGCGCCAGGGGAACCCCCTCCCTCCCTCCCTCCCTCCCCCCGGTACAGGTGACTCCGGCCGCGGGAGGAGGGGGAGGCGGAGGCGCCGGGAGGGAAGCCCCATCCCCTCAGGCGGGCCCGGAGCGGGGGGGCCCTCGCGGCGCGCGGTCGTCCTCTCCCGGCGTCTCCCAGGGCCCGGCCCGGCCCGGCCCGAGGGAAGCGTTGCTGTGCGCGAAAGGGCGCGGGAGCTCAGAGGGCTGCGTGTTTCGTGCCGGGGTGGCGTCGGAATGGGCCAGGTCTGTGTTTGTCGTGCTTCGGTCTGTGGAGAGCGGGGGGATGGGCGGGGGCTTGAGTGGCACCCGCTGGAAAACCCATATGAGACCCCGAGGACCCGTTTTGGATTCCGCGGGATCCGGCTTTCGCTTTCTGTTCCCTGTTCCCCGGGCGCCAGGCGTCCGTTCCTTCGGATGATAGGATGAACCTCCCGCTGCGAAGGACCGCTCGCTCTATGGGGCGGGAAAGCGGGAGTCGGGGGGCCCCTCAGCCTGGAGGGGGGCCGCCTGCGACGAACGGCGTCGGCGGGAGAGTCCTTCCCCGCTTCCCGGGAGCCCTGGGTCCGCGGCTGCCCCTCCCTCTCCCTTGCCCAGGTGGGCGGCAGAGGCGCTCCGAGCTCCCCTTCCAGGGCGGCCCAAAAAGAGCGGGAGCAGCCGCTTCTGTCGCCTCGCCCGGCGTCTCCCTCGCCAGGCGCCAGTGGGACGGGAAGGGCCAGGGTGCCACCTTCCAAGGGAAGCCCGACGGAGGAGAGGGCGCCTTCCTTTGTTAATTTGTAAAAAAAATTATACCCGACAGCTTTCAGGGAGAGCCAGCGTGGTGGTGCGGTTTGAGGGGAGGCCTACAAGGCTGGAGGCCAGGGCTCCATTCCCCACCCCGCCTTGGAAACCCACTGGGTGACCTTGGGTGGGTCACACACTCTCAGTCTCAGAAAGCCCTGGGATGGGTTCGACTGAGGGTCACCGTAACTCTGAAACCACTTGAAGGCACAACAATAGCTTACAGGGCATTTACCATAATAAGTAAAATGCGAATAGAATAAACAGAACGTTAAAAATGGGTACCTACCATAAAAGCCAGAGGAAAAATAAACATCCTTGCGTGGTACCAACATCATAACAAAACCCATACCTGAGTGAACCCTCTGAGAAGGAAAGTGCACTGAGACAGTTCTCTCTCTCAGGTCTATCACACTAAGTTATTGCTCTTCCCTTAAATAGCCATGGCTCCACCTGAGAGAATGTTGAGATTAGTAGTTTGCCACTACAGCTTTCTGTCGGAGAAGTCTTAGTACCTTGCAAAACTAAAAATCCCAGGATGCACTCAGATGGAGAGTAGCAGTCAAAATGATATCAAAGTGTGATAGTGTAGTGTGGAAGACACTTGAGTTTAACTAGGCTACATAGTTTTTCTTTGTTGTGGCTTCCATCCCATGGAATCCTGGGATTTGTCATTTGGCAAGCTACTTAGAATTTTCTCATTGGGGGGCGTTCTAGGGCGTTCTTCAGGGGAATGGACTACAGTTCTCTGGCAGAGAATTCCAAATGTTCCACCTAACATGAGACATGGCACAGAACAGAGGTGTGACAGTTACAGTTGTATCAAACTGAGGTGCTGTAATTGTGTAGAGCTGATATACTTTCAGTCTCTCATGATCCCCCACCTGACCTCACGTTGCTGGAGGAGGGGGCGTTGGAAGAGAGTCTCTACAGGTTAGTTCCAAAGGTGAGCAGAGTAGCCCTGGAGCAACTGCTCCTTCAGGTACTGGAGCCCAGAACCTTAAAGGTAAGCGTGGGCACTTGCTTGTCTCTGCATCACCCAGAGGCAGTTGGAACACCGGTCACACAGCACTTGTGCTCACTCACAGTGCGGCTCAGCAGCAACTTAGGCTCATTCATAACATTGCTTTTGAACTTGGCTGAATGTTTACAACAGCCCCTTTCCTTCTGGGCTATAGTAAGGCTATTGAGCTCAGTCAGTGGTGGCTGATGTCTTCCATGTCAGCAGAATGGTTAGGCCAGACTTTAGAGGAGCTGTCTAAGGTACTGAATCTGTTTTGGTTATCTGTTAAATTATGTGCCTTCAAGACATTTCCAACTTATGGAAACCCTAAAGGGAAGCGATAACAATTTTTTTCTTGGCAAGATTTGTTCATTTGTACTTCCCCTTCCCAGGCAGAACTGTACATGCAAGCATTTTCTGGGTTGTGAGGCACTCTGCCATCCGCTTTGTTTCTTTGGGTGGCACAGTGCCCCACGGCCCAGAGATAGCGCATGCAGGTGCAAGCACACCTTAGCACAAGCAAATCACAACAAATACAAGAACTATATAAAATCTCTTCTTCTGTGCCACATAACCACTCCCACTTTCTACTGCTTTACCATAATACTAGCAAATACAAATAATACTAGCAAAATAATAGCTTAATAATAGCTTAACAAAGCATTTATTAAAACCTAAAACTAGCATCATCATAATTTTGCTATGGTATAGAACCCTTTGGGGTGGTAAAATACCTGAAAGCAGCTTATGCATGTAGAGGCAGGTTCTGCAAGATCTGCATTCCTCCCCAAGATCGATCCATTTTTGTTCCCTAGATCTGTCACTGGAATTATGTCTTCACCTTCCAGTTCACTTTCATGAAAGCTCACAGTGAGATCCATTTGTTTCTTATGACTATACATCCATGTGCCCAATAAATGGCTATATCAAATTTATTGTTCTATTTCTCTTGCTTTCACATTTCTGCTGTCTATTTTTCACTTACACAAAGCTGGTGTATAATAATCTTTACACAGATTATTTATGTTTCCTCTCATTACATAGCTGATCTTCTCATTGCTGTTCATGTTAATTGCAAACTTACCTGGCATGACCTTTTAAAGAAAAGTCCCAAAAGCAGCAACTTGCACACCAACATAAGCATACCACAACAGAAACTGCAACCCTAGAAATATTCATGAATCCTATTTGCTGTATTTTGAAGCTAGATTTCAATAGGTGCATTTCAGTTGACTGGCTTTAGAGTAGCAAGATGTTCAAAAATGGCTTCTCAGTGCACACTATTGCAATTTGTTTTCTCCAGCAGTGTTTTGCAACAGAAAGAATGCACTTCTGCTATGAATACTTCACTAAGGGAAGAAAAATTTGGCATGTTTTTGAAAATGGATGGCCATGCAAGAAAGAAAATTAGAATAAAACATACGTGGAACCTTGAAACCATGGCTCTCTTCACCTATAAATAAGTTCTAGTATGGTGGGGAAAAAAAAAGGTCCAGTAATTTGTGGGATATTTAGCTAGTACAGCAGTAGTACTATTTCAGTACATATTAGCTGTACAGATTTTGACTAAAAAAACCCCTACTCCCAATAGCTGTCATTTAAGAGGTTTGTGTATTGGGTTCTAAACGTTAACGGCAGCTGAGTAGCAACTCTCAAATTGTGTGTTCTGGAATAACTCTGATATGGATTGTTGGAATTCATTTTGAAGAAAAGCTTTAATGTAAAAGGACATTGTGTCCAAACTATGTCACCGTATGGTACAAACTGGACTGAGGCAAGAACTGCTTCAACTGTGAAAGCATCCATGATCTAAATGGTATTAAAAAAATAAAACAATGTGTCAAATTGTGGTAGGACTGCTTAGTTGAATGTAGTCTCTACAATGTACTATAATCTGTACAGTATAATATAGTTTCTAAAGTCACAGGTTTCTAGGAATAATTAATCCGAGTACTTTGAGGTATATTCTGTACAGTTAAAAAAAGCATCAGCTGTGACATACTACAGACTCAGTTACAAGAAAGAATTCCAAGGTACAATATTTCTCCATAGCCTGTATATTTAAGCAGTTACCATCTGTGCTTTATACAGTCCCCTTTAATTTCTTTTTGTTTACAAACTAGTCAATATACCGTATTTTAAAAGAGATGGAAAAACAATTTGAAAGTTACTTTTCAATTATGTAGCCATTTATATTATTCAGAGTTGAAAAGTAAGTATTCAGAATGTATGCTTTGACATATATATTGCACTAAATATATAGTATATAAGAAATCTTTTCTTATTAGATAATTTGGTAAATTATCTTAGTATTTAGTAAAGTGAATTCTTATCCAATTTTGTAAAGGAAATGAGTCTCAAGTTGTCTCTCTGAACTATATCTCACATCAAATTTCAATATTGTTTGTTGTGTTATTCTCAGTTCTTGTCTTCATGATTGTGAATGCTCAATTTTTTAATTAAAAAAAATAACTTCTCACTAAATGTTCACACAAACAAGTGTGTAGTATCAATGAAAACGCTTAAATCCATTTCAGGGTTTATTAGAAAAAGTGCTAAAAATGAAGCAACAAGTAGCATAATGTGGCTTTATATATATTTGACAAACATTCAGAATTCTGTGTAAGAGTTCTCACCAAGAAAGAAGGGGAAAT
Source organism: Ctenosaura bakeri (assembly GCA_948474755.1). Taxonomy (NCBI): domain Eukaryota; kingdom Metazoa; phylum Chordata; class Lepidosauria; order Squamata; family Iguanidae; genus Ctenosaura; species Ctenosaura bakeri. The sequence continues at coordinate 726,668 of CAOLHI010000178.1, read as the reverse complement.
CTTCATGGAATCATAATTTGTAAAGCATGGCTTGTATGTATTGTGACATCTCGTAATAAAAGAGAAAAGGTACTATTTAGACTGAATGTAGAATAGTTTACATTGTTTAATGAAAAACAGATATTTTGTTGGAAGATCGTAGAAGTGAAGCATTAAACTAGAGATGTACAATTGTTGGAATTTAGATGCCTGCTTTGGCCCCTCCAGGGGACCTTGGAGGACTGGATCCCCAAAATTTGTTTTGCCTTTTTTGCCCCCAAGTGCTCCCTTAAAAAGATGGGTTGGCGGATTTTCTTCACATTTTGGCTCTTTTTAGGTCAAGTCTTTTTTCTATTAGGAAATTACTTGGAAGTCAGTTTTGCTCAGAGGTGCCAGAAACATGGATAAATTATATTTATCCATGATCTAAGGGGCATTTAGGGGCAAACATTTCCCTCCAGAAAGTTTCCCACTGGGGAGCTGCATATTGTTGTTAACTGCCATCAAGCTGACTTTGGCTTATGGCAACCCAATGAATGAGAGATGTCTAAGTCACCCTATAATCAGCTGCCCTGTTCAGGTCTTGCAGGTTCAGTGATGTGTCTTTGTTGATTGAGTTTATCCATCTGTAATGCAGTCTTCCTCTTTTCTACTGCCTTTCACCTTCTTAGCCATTATTGTCTTTTTTAGTGAGCCATGTTTTTTCCTGATATGGCCAAAGCACAACAGTCTTAATATAGTCATCTTGGCTTCTAGAGAGAATTCAGCTTGATTTGCTCTAGGACCCATTCACTTGTCTTCTCCCAGCACTACATTTCAGTGGGATTGATTTTCTTCCTAGCAGCTTTCTTCACTGTCCAGCTTTCACAACCATTCATAAAAATTGGAAATACAATGGCATGGACAATCCTGACTTTAGTATTCAATGATATATCTTATCTAGATCCTTCATAGCAACCCTTGCAAGTCCTAGTCTTTTGATTTCTTGACTGCAGTCTCCATTCTAATTAATGACTGAGCCAAGGTATGGAAAATTTTGAACACTTTCAATGTCTGCATTTTCTGCTTTAAGGTTAGTAAATCATTGTGGTCATTATTTTTGTTTTCTTATTGTTCAGCTGTAATTAGTCCCATGCTGCCTGCGCGACAGCAAGTGGTGGAGGGGGGCACATTTGCAGCCCTCCCCGAAGAGGAGATCATGCAAATAGCATGTGACAAAGGTTGCACGGTGTAATGGGGAGGGGGCGGGGTTGCAGACCCCTTTTTAGGGCTGCGCCGCCTCTCCCTCCGGCCTGTTTCACCTACCCTACACTGCGCCAAGGGATTGGGCTTTACAGGGTAGTGTCTTAACTAGGTATTAAATAGGTCTCCACAGCTTCACTTGTCTTTATCCATGGCTGTTAGGGGGGGTGTCTAAGGGTTTTGGTGAGTACCTATGGCACCCTTTGGTGTAGGATAAATGCTGTCCTTGAGGCGGGCCCAGGACTTGCCCCTACTAGGCATGAGCTGGGGGGGGGTTGCGGTTTGTGGGCTCGCCTTCCAGAAAAGGGCTGGCCAAAGTCTTAATTCAGCCTCATGGGTTGGCTTTGGGGCCCGGTACCTTGCTCTAAGAGGGCTATGGAAGAGGTCTGGAGCTGACTCTTGCCATACCCTACCCATGCTGTTGACCCCCCTGCTAAGGTCACAAGTTCAAGTTCAAGTTCATGGTCAAGTTAAATTCAAGCCCAAGTTCAAGGTCGAGTTCACTTCCAGCTTTGTGTTAATTAGGCATGCATTAATAAATTGCCCTAGTTCAACCCAAGCCTTGTGTGTGGTCTCTTCATTTCGGGGTTGGGCAGCAAACCTGCCTTTGCACTTTCTCCCTTTCTTCAGTAATTGTTCCAAATCTTTGCCATTTTCTGCTAGTAGTATGGTGTTACCTGCTTATCTTAAACTGCTGATGTTCCTTCCTCCAGTTTTCAAACCTCCTTCCTCCAAGTCTAATCCTGCTTTATGTATGATACATTGGATATATAAGGTAAACAGATAAGGTGATAAAATGCAGCCTTACCTGATACCCTTGCCAATTGGAAGCCATTATTTTTCTTCGTATTCTGTCCCTACAGTAGCCTTTTGTCCTGCATACAGTTTATGCATCAGGACAGTTGAACGTTGTGGTTCACCCATTTCTTTAAAAGTGATCCATAGTTTTTTCATGATCTACATAATCAAAGGTTTTGCTGTAATCTATAAAGCATAGGCTGATTTTCTTTTGAAATTCTTTGATGTGCTGTATTATCCAACTTATATTTGAATATGATCCCTAGTGCCTTTTTCTGCCCTGAACCCAGCTTGGACATCTGGCATTTCTCACTACACACAGTGGGCTCTCAGTATCTGCTAGGGTTTGGTTCGAGGATCCCCTGTGAATACTGACGTTTGTGGATGCTCAAGTCCTGTTATGTACAATGAGGCAGTAAAATGGCATCCCTTATAAAAAATGGCAAAATCAAAGTTTGCCTTTTGGATTTTTTTTTGTTTTGTTTTTGTTTTTCATTCTTTTGGAATATTTTCAAATTGTGGTTGGTTGAATCCGTGGATACAGAATCTGTGAATATGGAGAGTTGACTGTATACCCTTGTACTAAACTATGAGGAATGAATCAAAAGACGGAGTGAAAATATCTTATAGCCTACGAGTAGAAATCTTGGCTGGTTGAAAAAAAAATTGAAGGTGGATTTTATGTTGACTCCAGATATGTTTCTGTTGAGCATTATGGACAAGGATCTAGACTATAAACATGAACTCCTTCTTCATTATACAATGGCAGCTACAAGAATTCTGTTGGCAGAAACCTGGAAATGGACCAAAGCACTGGTGGATTGTTAAAGGTTGTTGAGCTATCCCAAATGGCTAAGCCGTTGTGGGTTTTGAGGGATGGGCCAACTGAAGATTTCTTGGAGGATTGGAAACTGTTTATGGATTTCTTGAGTAATAAGAAATCAAACCGTGCAATAATTGGTGGGTATGGTTATTAGTAATTTATTTAGGTATCTATAATGGCAGAAGAATATTTTTCTGTCTCTTCTTCTTTTCTCCTTTTCATTACAGTATGGTGTGGGGGAGGTCAGAGTCCTTTTGTGTTTTAGTATGCTAGTGTTTAGTCTGTAAATTAGTGTTCTAGTGAGTTAGTATTTACTTTATTTGCTTTATTGTTTTAGCATTGCCTTTAATTCTAGTTTATTTCTATGTTAAAAGTGATAGAATTTATGTTATTTTGTATAAAATTTGATGAATAAATATATACCAAAAAAAAATCTTGCTTGGCATCCTGTTCATTATTTTCAGTGTCATAAGCCAGACTTGCAACACTGTACATTTTGGAATTCATGTTTATGGTCATTGTCCCATTGCAGTGACTGACCCATCCCTACCTTAGAAGACAGCGTAAGAGATTTCCAGGCACTGGGAAGTAGGTAGGGAGTGAAGAAGCATTCACCCCTCTCCTAACAGTGAAGTGCATTCCAACAGGCAGTGGCAGGGTGGGATTGGAGAGTCCTGTCACAGCTGCCAGTCGCAAAGTGCTTTGCTTCCATGTGCTGGATGCTTCTTCATTTCCCACTCTGCTTCCCAGTGCCTCTGGAATCCTTATATGATTGGGCTGCCTGGCTTCTATGGCAGATTAGGAAGTCACATTGGGAGATGGAGTTATGACGATGAAGCTCTTTCATCATAGTTATATCTCCTGATTCAGGATCTTGGCCCTCATTAGGAAAAGGACCATATCCCTGCTAGTTACAATCAGAGCCAACAATAACAGGGACTACAATTTGTTGTTCTTATTGTGTTATCATAGCTGCCCATCAATGGTTTCCCTTGTATTTCTGTGAAGCTGGAAAGTCCCCATGTGCTGCTGGGACGTACATTCCAGCCTGTTATGAATTTTAGCAGTTAATTCATCTTCGCTGCCACCACCCACTGAACTCTGGACACTTGGGACAGCACAGTGGGATGCTGTCCAGACATGTCAATCCCTAAGCTTAAGGATCTTCCTTTTCCCCCAGTCTACCTAGCTTGGCGTGGGAAGGAGAGAAACAGGGTCTTTTACAGAAAGTATTTATTAAAGATATGCAAATAAACAAGGCAAATTACCACACATGGGAAGCTCCCTCCTCCCAGGCACACTTAGTTACAAGTAGTTACAAAAGAACAGATATAAAATCACAGATACATTCTTTAGATCAGCCAGCCTCCAAAATAACAGAAAAGTCCCTAACGCGACTAGATAACTAGTTCTAGTACTCACAGATGTTCATAGCTTAGATGTTCTAAGAGGAAGCCGCCAGGAGGCGAGGCTAGGCCTGCAGCCTGCTACTGGCACAGAACCCCCCTCCAGGAGGTTCCTGGGTTGTTGTCTCTTTGTTATCCCTTTGTTATCTCTCTCCGCCACATGGCCTCGCAAGAAGTTTTATAACTTCTCCTTGGAAGCATCTGGAAGCATCCTGAAGATGCTCACCTCTTTCCTTTTTGATTGGTCAAGTCTCACCCTGTGACCTATGATGCTGACCCACATGACCTATGATGCTGACCACATACTAAAATGTAATCTAACCCCAACACCTTATTAACCCTTGGTTTACCTGAAGAAGGAAGTGTCCCCCCTTTAGCTAAGTCTAGATAATGGGAAGCCCCATTATCACAATTTCTGATTAATTCTTCGAAATGCTAGTGAAGCTGTCAGTGACATGAGGCTTGCATGATTGTGAGGATGTTTTCATGTTGTCCTCTCTTATCCAGTCATACTATGCTATGCTTCATATCTGTATGGATGTATGAATCTGTATGTATGCTTCATATCTGTATGAAAACTGCTAATGAAGAGGAGTTCTTGATTACCCTAAAATTATGAAAACCCCTGTCTTTGGAGAATCTCTTTTCATTAGCATTTTCAGATTAGAAAAACACCTGTTTTTATCCTGTTTTAATTATAGTCTTAACTTGAAATTAGGTTGGGCCTTTATTTACAAGCATCATCGTTTAAATTTGATTTTTATCCTTTTTGCCATTTAAAGTAGTTTGATCAACTGTGAAATTCAGAGATTAAACAGGTAGGGATGAAGATCAGAATCAACAAAAACAAACCTATTAATAATTATTAACCAGGAAATTAGTTTTAAAAGGTTAATTGACAAAGAGACAAAACAGTTATCTTTCATTTATAAAGAAAGAAGACAGTAAGCTCTTTATTATTAAATAATCAATATTTTTATTTACAATTATTTTACATAATTAGAAAATGGATAATAAAATTGAATTTTCAAAGATTTAATTTATTTGCATTTACTTGTCTGCTTGGACAAAAGAAGCAAAGACACTGTCTTCTTGCTCCAGCAGGATCTCAGGCTTGTCGTATTCCAGAATGACTCCTCTCTTCATTACAATAACCATATCTGCATTAAGAATAGTGTGCACTCGGTGCTGGAAAACAAAGGATGTGAACAAAATTCTAGTTACCAAATACAATCATGAAGGGTAGAAATATTTTTAGATAATTCATGTTAGTATCAACATAAAAGTTGGATGAATATTACCGGTATTTGTCTGTAGTCTCCCAGATCACTGGGAGCCTATAGGTCAGGTTATTCCAATCTGAAGAGCAACCCTATCCTTCCAATTTTGCTTTTGTCTTCCAGTTTATTTCCAGGCATAATTTGAACTGCTGGTCCTTACCTATAACCTCAAATGGTATGGGACTAGAACATACAAAGGACTGCCCTCTTCTAATTTGATCACCCACTCCATTCAACCTCAAAGTTCTGCTGTAGCACCCAGTTATAGAACTCTTTCCCTAGAAGGATTTAGTAGGCTCTCTCCCTTTGAAGCTTTAAACAAAGTATGAAGACATTGTTTGGGAAAAAAGCCTAGCTTTTAATTTAACTTGAAGTTTTTGCCTCTACTATTTTCTATGTTAATCTGATTTGTTTTATTCTGCTTTTGGCTTTATTGTATCCTAGCAAGTTTAGCGTGAGGGCCTCTTTATGAACAAAAATTGTCATGTGGTTTTATGATTTTGTACATAAAACAGATAAACTGAAATTCCTTTGCATTCTTGTATTATGTATTCTTGATCAGACTAAACCAGTCTTCCCAGCCCTCCAGATGTGCAGGACTATGACCATGTTGGTGGGTGTGACAAGACTGTCTACTCTAACACATCTGCAGGTCATCTGGTTGGAGAAGATTGGATTAAACCCATCCTGAGCATTTGAGACCTTCTGTCACATTTCAAGAGCTGCAACTGCTTCCTAGTTGGCCTTGTGCTAAAACTGCCTCTTCTTTTCTTCCCCATTCTGTGCTGGCAGAGATTACTGGATGTACGATAAAGTCCAAGAAATCAGTTGTACTGTCATTGTGCTTCTTCTTCGTGGTCTCTGTGCCTTCATACACTAGGAGCTTTAGCGCCTGCGCGGTAGCGTTCGGAAACTTCTAGAGCTTGTTCGCTTGGCGGGAACCCCTCCCCCACGCCGGTACTGCGCATGCTCCTCCCGCCGAGCAACGGTCTCTCCTCAGTTCTTTCTCGTCCGCCGCCGCGTACGGAAGGTTCTTTAGTTTGTTCCTCTCACGTCGTGCTTGGCTTGCTGTTTTTTCACGGTTTTACGGACTTTCGGACTGTCTTTGACCTCTCTTTCGGACTCCCCCTTCGGTTTTCGTCTTTTTGGATTTCGGAGTTTGGCGTTTCTTCGTCTTATGTCCGCGCTCTTTAAGAAGTGCGTGTCCTGCGGCCGCAAGGTTGCCCTCAACGACGGCCATAAGGAGTGTCTCTTCTGTTTGGGCGAGTCCCACAACATCCGGACTTGCCCAATTTGCAGGGATTTTACTCCCCAAACTCTTCGCAACCGCTCCGCGAGACTCAAATCTTATTGTTGGGAACAGTCTCTGCGGGCGATAGACGAGACCTCCACTTCCAAGATGGCCGACAAGAAGATGACCACGCCATCGACGGTATCGGCGGCTGCCGTTCCGTCCACCTCGTCGGTATCGGGCTCGGTACCGGCGAAAACGCCGATCTCGGCGTTACCGAGGATCCCGAAGCTGTCGGCGGCTGCCAAGTCAGCGAAAGGATCCTCGACGGCGAGGAAGGCTGAGGCTCCCCTTACGGAGACGCCTGCAAAAAAGCGCCCTGCTCCGGACGGAGGCAAGGGCAAGGAGAAGGAGAAGAAGAAGAAGAAGAAGGAAAAGAAGCGCTCCCCGGCTGGGGACGCTCAACCTCCTACTCCTCCTCCTACTCAGCAGCCTTCAAAAGGGCGAGGCGAGTCCGTCGACCTCTCGGAGGATGAGATCGAGGACGTTCCCCAACAGCGCCCGGACTCGCCTGTGGCAGACCCTCCAACCCTGGTGGAGGAGCGCCACCGCCCTCTTAGCCGTCGCAGGTCGGCCGACCTGCAGCAGAGAGAGCCCTCTGCTTCTCCGGAGCGGCGTTCGACCTCCTTCAGGTCCCGGTCCCGCTCTTCCGAGCGTCCGGTGGCCTCGCCGCCTCCGAGGGAGACAAGAGAGGAACAACCTCGCTCGTCTGCCTCCAGATACACCTCGGCGTCCTACGTGGCCAGGTACGCGAGGGAATCTGAATGGAGAGAGCGCCCGGCCTCCTATCGGTCGCATTCGCCATCGTACCGGGATCGGTACCATCGTGGCCCGAGTCGCTGGGAGACCTTCCGGAGGTCCCGGTCACCTCGTCGACAGCGCGAATCGCGCTCGCCTAGAGGGGACGAGGCTCGGTACCGTCGACGCCGAAGCCGATCTCCGTCGGACCGCCGCTCCTTCAGCCGCTCTCCCTCCCCTCGATATCATAGGGCGAGGGAGCCTTCACCACGGTATCGGGCGATATCGCCACCTCCTAGGGTCACGGCAACGGCGACGCGCCCTACGGAGTCGGTGGTGACTGAGCGGGCTACGACGACGTCAGCCTGCCAGACTACCCCGGTCACCACCAAGAGGGTGAAGTCAGTGGTCAGCCATCCCAAGCGGGACGCTGCTGCTACCACCGCCCCGGCTGCGGAGAAGCCTAGGAAGGCAACACCTGCGGCGACTACGAAGGAGCCGGAAAGCGAGCGGCGAGAGGACTCACCGAGCTCGGAGTCGTACGACTCGAGTGCGGAGTCTGAGGTGTCTGAGGCGGCCTCCCAGGAGTCTCCTCCGTTGGGATTCGGGGACCCGATCCCAGATTCTGCTCCAGAGGACGTCCACCAGTTCTCTGCGATGCTGCTCCGCATGGCCACTACCCTCGGCCTTAAGATCGCCGATGCGGAGCCGGAGGATGACGATCCAGCCTTCTCCGTTTTCGAGGAGAAGCGACCTTCCACGGCCCCGCTGCCTCTCCTGCCCCGGGTATCCAGACTGGTGAAGGCCGCCTGGGATAGACCGGCCTCGGCTCAGCCGATACCGCAGCGGTTAGAACACCTCTACAGGGTGCAGAAGGATAACGCCGGTTATCTATTTAATCACCCTGCACCGAACTCTGTGGTCGTCGAGTCCGCGCAGACGAAGGGCTCCGGCAGGCAACACACCACCCCGCCGGACAAAGAGGGCAGGAAGTTGGACGCCTACGCAAGGAGGTTCTATTCGGCTGCCTCCTTGCAGATCAGGCTGTCCAACACTCAGGCTTGCCTCGCGGCATACCTGAAGAAAGTGCTCGATCGCCTGCAACCAGCGATGGAAGCGGTACCGGAGGACATCCGCCAAGCCTCCTCCGTGATCTTCAATGAGGCTATCTCCATCGCTCGGCACCAGATGGCCTCCTCCCGGCACGCAGTGGAGATCGCCTCCCGGGTCATGGCGGGATCCGTCGGCCTTCGCCGCCATGCTTGGCTTCGACCGGCCGACATCCAGGAGGACACCAGAAGGAGGATTGAAGATCTCCCCTTCGACGGTGAAGGCCTATTCAATTCGTCCACAGACGAAGCTTTGGACAATCTCGTCAAGGCGAGACTGACCGCAAAAAAGATCGGGCTGCAGCCGGCCACGCAGACCCGCAGGGCCTCCACCTTCCGACCATCCTGGCGACGATCTTCCACCTCGTCGTTCCAGCGTTCGGCCCAGTCTGGACAGTCGAGACCGTCCTCCGGCTCATCGGCCAGACGCACGATTAGGCGGCGCCCGCCTTCGTCGAAGAAGTCCTCCTCCGAGACAAAGTCTCGGTTTTGACGTGCCTGGCAGGACCCACCAATACCCACTCTTCAGCCTACCATCAGCGCTCGGAGACCGACCGACTCTCGCTCGACACCTAGCGGAGTGGCAGTATGTCACTACGGACTCTTGGGTGCTTTCCATCGTCCGTCTTGGCTACGCCATCGAGTTTCTCGATATTCCTCCTCGCGGCGTTTATTACTCCACGCCGTCGAGTCCGGCCCTCCTGGAAGAGATCCAATCCCTCCTCCAGAAAGGGGCGATCGAGCGGCTCCCGCAAGAGGCCAAGACCACCGGCTTCTTCTCCAGGTACTTCACGGTACCGAAAGCCGACGGTACCCTCCGGCCGATCCTAGACCTCAGAGGGGTGAACTACTACATCCGCCCCAAAAGGTTCAAGATGGTCACGATACCGTCGATCCTACCCTTCCTACATCGAGGGGACTGGTTCGCCTCCATCGATCTCCGAGACGCATACTTCCATATCGCCATTCGCCCGCAGCACAGACGGTACCTCCGCTTCGCAGTCGACGACACCTGTTACCAGTACAAGGTGCTGCCGTTCGGACTCTCGACTGCCCCAAGGGTCTTCACCAAGTGCATGGCCCCGGTGGTATCCTACCTGCGGACGAAGGGCGCTTCCGTCTTCCCCTACCTCGACGATTGGCTGTTGGTGGCGTCCTGCAAACAGAGACTTTACCACGACGTCCACATGACGTTGTCACTCCTGACCCGCCTTGGTCTACGAGTAAATCCGAAGAAGTCCCACCTCGAGCCGGCGAGGATCTTGGACTTCATCGGGGCGACGCTCGACTCGACCTCCGCCAGGGCGTACCTACCAGAGTCTCGAGCACAAACCTTGATCCGGGCCGCCGCTCACGCTCGTACGGCCCCGACGTTATCTGCGAGAAGCGTCCAGCAGCTCTTGGGCTACATGGCTGCGACGACCGCTGTGACATATCTCGCCAGGCTGAGAGCAAGACCTCTTCAACACTGGTTCGTCCGCATATTCGACCCCCTGCGAGACGAACAGACACTCCGACTGCAGCTGCCGGGAGACGTCCGCTCATCCCTCCGATGGTGGCAGTCGCGACGCAATCTCATGTCGGGGATGCCTTTCCAACAGCCGACACCGAAGGTGACGGTAACGACCGACGCCTCCCTGTATGGATGGGGTGCCCACTGCGGCGATCTCAGAGTCCGCGACAGATGGACCGACGACGAGACCGCTCTCCATATCAACGCGCTGGAGCTGCTCGCCGTCTGGAAAGCCCTACGGGCGTTCCGCCATGCCGTGGCGGGGCGCACGGTCCTGATTCTGACGGACAACACCACCGCCGTCTGCTACATCAACAGACAAGGTGGGACTCATTCCACGACCCTGCTCGACATCGCGCTCGGCCTGTGGGAATGGTGCATTCGCCTGCACACGCATCCCGTGGCGGTTCACCTGGCCGGGCAGGAGAACACCACGGCAGACGCCCTCAGCAGGGACACCTCATCCCATCACGAATGGTCTCTCTCCGGAGAGGCGTTCAGACTGATTCGGGACCGCTGGGGCGAACCATCGATCGACCTCTTCGCGACCAGGGAAAATGCGAAGTGTCGCCGATTCTGTTCCAGAGCGGGCCACGATCGTGCCTCCATCGGGGACGCTTTCCAGTTTCCGTGGACCGGGGAACTCCTCTACGCGTTCCCGCCGTTCCCGCTGCTCGGCCGGACGATATCGAAGATCCTCGCCGACCGAGCCGACGCGATCCTGGTAGCCCCGTACTGGCCGAGGCAACATTGGTTCGCACCCCTGCTACAAGCCGCGCGAGACGACCTGCTCCGGTTGCCACCGACACCGGACCTGCTCTCCCACTCCGGCGGCCGAGTCCTCCATCCGGACCTGCCACGCCTGGCCCTCCATGCCTGGAGGATATCGCACTAGACGATCCCGTGCTCGGTACCGTCCTCGTCGCGGCCAGGAAGGAATCCACCCGTCGCAACTATCAATACAAGTGGCGACGCTTCCTGACCTTCGCTAACGAGAGGAGTGAGCCGGTATCGCCCGCGGGGCTCTCGACCGTCCTGCACTTCCTCCTGCACCTCCGGCAACAGGGCCTGGCGTTTCCATCCCTGAAGGTGTATCTCTCCGCGATCGTGGCATACCAACCGCCACGATCTGCTGCCTCGGCCTTCTTCAGGAACGATACCGTTAAGCGGTTCCTGAAAGGACTTCATCATCTCTACCCGCCGGTATCGCCGCCGCTACCGCCGTGGTCCCTCTCGCTGGTGCTCTCGCAGCTGACGAAGCCGCCCTTCGAGCCGATGGCGACCTCGGATGACAGGCTCCTGACAATGAAAACTGCCTTCCTGGTAGCGGTGACCTCAGCGAGGCGAGCGGGTGAGATCACAGCTCTTCGTTCCGATGAGCCCTTCACGGTCTTCCACAGGGACAAGGTGGTCCTGAGACCTGACATCTCGTTCCTGCCAAAGGTGGTGTCCAGTTTCCATCTCAACCAGGACATCATCCTGCCTGCCTTCTTCCCGAACCCGACGACACCGTTGGAGCGGTCCCTCCACTCCCTGGACGTGCGTCGGGCATTGGCTTTCTACAAGGACAGGACTGCTTCCTTCCGACAGACGCCGCATCTCTTTGTTTGCTATGGGCGACGTCGGAGGGGCCTAAAAGTGTCCACCCAGCGCTTCTCCAAGTGGGTGGTGAGGACTATTGAACTGGCGTATGAGCTCGCGAGGAAGCCTCCGCCAGTCCTGCTTCGAGCCCACTCCACCAGAGCTGTGGCTACTTCTGCGGCCCTCCTGCGAGGAGTTGACCTGCATGAACTCTGCCGTGTGGCGACCTGGTCCCAACCGTCGACCTTCGTGCGCCACTACAGGCTCGACTGCCGGTCGCGCAGAGATGCCCGGTTTGGACGTGAGGTGTTGGCTTCCGTGCTGTAGGACCTGACCCGCCGTCCGACCGGTAAGCTACACAGTCTCCTAGTGTATGAAGGCACAGAGACCACGAAGAAGAAGAACAGGTTGCTTACCTGTAACTGTGGTTCTTCGAGTGGTCATCTGTGCCATCATACACACCCGCCCTTCCTCCCCTCTTTCTCAGGTCCCTGTAGGTTCTACGGCGGACGACAGAACTGAGGAGAGACCGTTGCTCGGCGGGAGGAGCATGCGCAGTACCGGCGTGGGGGAGGGGTTCCCGCCAAGCGAACAAGCTCTAGAAGTTTCCGAACGCTACCGCGCAGGCGCTAAAGCTCCTAGTGTATGATGGCACAGATGACCACTCGAAGAACCACAGTTACAGGTAAGCAACCTGTTCTTTCCAGTTTGGGTGATTTTTTCCCCCCACTGGAAGAGCAGTTTGATGTTCTTGCTGTCAGACCTACATTTTCAAAATGCTACCTGCTCATCTGATGAAATATTTCAGAGCCTCTGGTATAAAAATGGCTGAACTAAAAAACACTTGGAATCTGTACAATTTCCCAGTTGGTGCTCCCAGTTCAGGGTAGCTAACATCACAAGAAATACATCTGGGAACTGCTGCTGGGAAAAGCTTGGTAGAAATCATTCCCAAGCCAGGAACTCTTCTGAGCAGTCCTTAAGGATCACTGCTGGCTTTTCTTTTTAGTTTGTACCATGCAGTTTGCCTTAATTAAGCAAAACATGCCTTAGAAGTTATACCTAAACACATTTGTAATTCAGTGTACTGAATTTTTTTTTAAATGTAAAATACATAGATAGATAAATACACAGATAGATAAATACGTTGCCCTAATATTGGCTCAAATTCTGTTAGTTATGAAGGCATAACTTAGAGTTAACCACTCGTGACTGTTTCATATTCATGATCCCTATGTAGACCCTACTTTAGGGACTGCATAGGGACCATGAAAGTCCCCCAATCTCCACTTACTGGGATGCGGCCACTATGATTTATCAGGGTCCATTCCCCTGGTGATCAGGATGAAGCTGGCTGATGGTCTCACTCCTGCCTTGCATGACCTGTCTCTTGGGCAAGGGGGAATTGTGACTGGGACCTTAGTTCTGGCTGTAGCACCAGAGACTGCTTACAGAAGGGGAGATGGTGGAAACAGCAGCCAGCTGTTTCTTGTTTGACAGAGGAACAGAGCCCCCATTGAGAGCAGTGGCTAATTTCCAGTAAGTGGAGACTGGGGAGATTGGGACAGGATTCACTATGTAGCACTGTAACTATGCTTTTTATGCATGTATAAATCCCCAACAGGATTCCAGCCATTTTTTTTAAGAGAAAGGTTGTCCCTTATCATGTGTTATCTATGGCCAGCTGTTATCTGCCTTATATCTGTTTATCATTTTATATCTGTAGAAAATGGATGAAAAATCAAGACTAAAAGAGCCAGGTTGTAGAGGAAGGAGTGGACTTGTTTTCCGCTGCTCCAGAGACCAGGACAAGGAGCAATGGATTCAAGCTGCAGGAAAGGAGATTCCACCTGAACCTCAGGAAGAACTTCCTGATGGTCAGGGCTGTCCAGTAGTGGAATCTGCTGCCTCGGAGTGTAGTGGAATCTCCTTCTTTGGAGGTTTTTAAGCAGAGGCTGGATGACCATCTGTCGGGAGTGCTTTGAGGGTGTTCCTGCATGGCAGGGGGTTGGACTGGATGGCCCTTGTGGTCTCTTCCAACTCTACATTTCTATGATTCTATGAAAGAAGAAAGGTGTTGTTTTTGTTGTTATTGTGTGCCTTTAGAAATTTCTGACTTACAGTGACTCTAAGGTGAACCTATCACAGAGTTTTCTTGGAAAGATTTGTTTGGGGGTGGGGTTGCCATTAACAGCGCCCAATGTAAAATTATGTTATACAGCATCTCACTAGTCAAAATCAAGCAAACAAGCAAGCAACAACAAAAACTTACAGCAATGGTCACCACAGTACGATCAGCAAATGCAGTCATTACAACTTTCTGAAGAATATTCTCCTAAATAGGCAAAATATATTTCCATTAACTAAGTCAGTCACATAAATGGAACAACTGGGTACAAATGAGCTGGTTCTTGGGGGAGGGGTTGGATGGGAAATACAACATAATTACACATGTGCGATGTGTCTCCCAACCTAGGAGCTTCTCCATTTTGTCATTTGTAAGCAGTTTTTGACACAGTAACTCACAGTTGCCATATCAATTGATGCTGTGGCTTCATCCATGATGAAGATACTTGTCTTTCGTACGAATGCTCTGGCTAAGCAGAATAGCTGTCTTTGTCCTTGGCTGAAATTTTCTCCTCCTTCAGTGACAATAGCATCTGTTCAAAGCAAAAGCATTTAGAGAAGTGAAGGCTCATCAAAACTCACATATATATCTGTTATTATGTCCATGTCCCCCTCCTACTCCCTCTTCATTGAGGAAGATTGTGGTGTGAGAAAGCACTCTTGTCCCTACCCTATTCCTTTTGTCCCACGCTATACAAGAAGTATGTATCATTGCTTAAATGTTTCTCCTAAGTGTGCATGTTTCTCCCTTCCATTAGAGCTTTTTGTTACATATGAACCAGAGGCTGTGGTTAAGAACAAGCTCTGATTAGCTAAACAGGATAGCTAACCCATGGTTTCAAGCTGGCTAATTTAAAAACTGTTCAGAGTTTGTTTTAGTTATTTTTATGTTGGCCCATAACCAAAGTTCTCTGAGCAGCATACATTAAAATTACTTTAAAAAAATAAACATATAATTACAATATAAAAGCAGTAGGCAGATTTTTAGAGTCAGAAAAATTTCAAAATCCATTCAAAACAATATCTTTCCTAAAAAGCCTAGGGGATTAAATAAGTTTTTATTGTTGCTACTGTTGTTGTTGTACACCTTCAAATAATTTCTAAGTAATTTTTGACTAACGGCAAACCTAAGGTGAACCTACCTTGGAGTTTTCAAGGGTTGAGAGTGTGTGATGCAACTAAGATCAGCCAGTGGGTTTCCATGGCTGAGTGGGGTACTGAACCTGGTCTCCAAGGTTGTAGTCCAATGCTCAAACCACTATACCATACCTACTACTACTATACCTACTATTTTAAGCCTTTGTCACTTGTTGCTGAAAGACCTGCAGAAATGTAGAAAGCCAGTCTAACTAGCACTGCACCAGGCAGAAAAAAAAATGAAACCATATTGGAGAACAATATACATTCCACAGTACCAAACTCTCTGGCCTTTTCTGCATCCTACCTTTTCTCAGCGCTGGGGTGCGGTGCTCGTATGAGCAGCCTCTTGTGAGAGGCCATTGCACCCAGGTTTCTTCAGAGCCCCACCTCTTCCTTTCGCAGTGCAGCCTGGAACCTTCCCAGGCTGCACTGAAACAGGAAGCGTGACTGACCCAGCTCCCGAGGCTCTGCACGCAAGGCAAGTGTGCGTGGGGCTTGGGAGCAATGTGTGACTGCACACCATTTTTGGCTTAAAGCTGAAAATGAAAAAGTGTGCGAGTGGTGCCTGCCAGGCCCTGGAGTGTCGCACAAATGTGAGTGTGTTGTGTCATATGCTCCTCACATTTGCGCAACACTCGAGGGGCCCTTTCGCATGGAAAATGCTGTGTGAAAAGGGCCTCTGAAAAGCTGGAGTACAGACCCTAAAATTCCACTGAGGACATTTTTAACATCAGGTATCCACACAGATAACACAGATATTACCTAAGCCTCCAGGTAAAGCTTTCACCACATGCTTCAGTTGTGCTATTTCCAAAGCTTCCCACAGCATACAGTCAGTACATTTCTTTTCTGGATCCAGGTTAAATCTGAAGGGAAAAATATGGCTAAATAGCATCAAAACTTTTAGCTTTTTGTCACCTTTAGACAGAAGCAATATGAAATGACTGCATGTGTCTTATTACAGTTTACAGTACAGGATTCAAATGACTGCCTGTCTGACAATAGAAACACGCTTTAGTTGTTCTTTAATGTGACTGTACTTGCTTTACATATGTCTAGCCCAGGCCTCAGTTAAATAAAAATGGTTGGAAGAGGGAGGAAAATGAAAATTAATATAAACAGCAATATCATCTTCTTTTTATAAGTTATCTTGCTGTGTTGAGATAAACATCAGAAGTGGTGTCATTGTAAAATCCACCAGCAATGTCAATAAGAAAATAACATGGGGGTATGGTGGAGGGACACATCTAAAAGTTCTACCATTCTCTGCTTTGTAGTTCCTTTTCAGATAATTGTGACTTTAGGACTCAGAGTCTTTGGATTGCAGAACAAACCCCAAACAAGAATTAATGAAAGCATTGGACTTCTTTTCTTATACATAGCATTTCTCTCCTTCTATTAGGAGAGAGTAGAACTGGAAGTCTTAGTAGCAGCAAGTGATGGTTTTGCAGCTACGATCTCTATCCAGACTGGAAAAACTGGCTGTGGAGACCATAGCTAGGACTCTTGCCTAATGGCTGGCATGATAACACTTACCGAATTGTGCCACTGAACAAAATGGGGTCTTGAAGAATGATTGATAGCCTGGACCTCAGTGTTTGTAAGGGAAGCTTTGCAATGTCTATGCCATCTATAATGATCCTTCCTGTTGTTATTTTAAAAGAAAACGTATCGTGTTTATATTCTTCATCAAATGGCATACTTTTCTACTTAATATGCATTACACTGAAGGTAAAGTACATTTCTTGAGCAGAAAGACGGAAAGAATATATCATCTCACACAATGACTCAAACTACTCTTTATTCCACTGCAACTGAATGGATAGATAAGAACTGGATATATTGCTGTACTGGATTAACAATGTTTAAATGTTATTTAAATAAATGGAATGTATGTAGCTAAATGCAGGATGCTACCTTAATCTGGATTGCTGAAGGTAGTCCAAGGTAAATTAGTGCATGACTCAAACAAACTCAAAACCACTTAAAAGTCTTATTGAGTTCATTGAGAGCAAGAAGCGCAAACTCAGTGTTCCTCCATTTCAAATGATGCAGTTTAGAAACCCTTAATTTTGGTTATCTTATGCTTCAAGGTCTTTTTGCATTTGCTGAAAATACACACACCAAGGAAGCCTATGTAACTTTCACAGTCACAACAAAAAAGAATAAGAACTTAAAAAAAAAAAAAAGAGCCAGAATTCCCAGGATATTTGCATCAGATTGTGCACCAAATATCATCGGTTCAATCAAAAGATGCGGTTCTACAAACAGGAGCTTTTCCTTGAATGGAATGGGCCTGGCACAAATGGAATTTGCTGAAAATGGAAGTGAAGCTGATTTCTCTTGATCTTCCTTTCAGGCACCTTTGACTGTCTTGCACAGAAGTCTTCCCCCAACTCTTTAAAATAGAGTTTTGGAGCCAAGAGCAGAGATTGCTCCATTCCATGAGTGAAATTTCAGTTGTAGTTCTCTGGATGTAACCTATATGTTATATTTTATTTTCCATGATTGTATTTATAACAAAACATCTTCCAATTAATGTATACTCAAGAACATAAATGTTGCTGGTTTCTTCTCTCATTACTGAAATTAAGGAACTGCATTACTGTTTTCAGTGAGTGCAGCCATATCTAAGCAGTCTATGCATGCTAAAATGTAAATAACCGTGCAAAAAGCAAAAATGCAAAACCAGACATTTGGCTTCAGGAAAGGGGAAGCAAGTAGCCAAAGTCTAATAATGTTATTTTGGGAAATCAATTTAGCAGAAAAAGGTAAGGCAAGTATCACTACTCCTTTTGGAATAAGGCCTGCAACAATCCAAATATAAGTAATATGAAAATAGGAGATACTGCTCTAATACTGCCTGCCTGATATGTACAAGTACAACAGAGAAGGGTAAGCAGAATGGGTCTAGGAGTCAATTTTCTTTCCCTGGAACACTGCAAGGGTGCACAGACTGCTTATAGGCCAAAACCCAAACAAACAAAAACCAAACGACCTGGACCTCAAATCTGAAACAATATAACCACTTGTAGTGGGCACAGCTTCACTTCTAGTTTTTAAAAGTGGGTATTTTTATAGGTTAAGCAGTGTAGGGGATCCTTCAACCCAAGTAAATCTTCCCAGAAAAATGGGAATCTGGAGGAGTGGAGGACTGAAGAAAAAAAAAAAAGAGCCATGGAGCGGGGATGGGTTTGCATATGGCCCCAGGGCCATACCTTTGCCTTGTTTTGAGGTACAGATTGTTGTGTACAGGTACAGACCCACCTTCAAAAGTGTCAACCATTCTGAAAAAGGCAAGAGAAAAAGATGATTTCCCACTGCCTGTTCGGCCACATATTCCAATCTGAAAACCAGAAATGGAACATAGGTTTATAAGAGGAACAGCAGAGAAAATATTGACTTAAAAGCAAGTCATGCAAACACAAAGTTACATTATCAGTAGCAGACTAGATTATCTTGGAGAAGGCAAAAATAATGTAGGATCAATTAAAAATTTCAAATTATTACTAGCTTTGCTTATTGTTCCAGAAGTGTATCTAAGTGTGAGAAGGAACATGTGCTGCAATGTATGATCACCGGAGCTATTGGCTTAAGACAGTAGTCACTTCTCTCTATGTATAAAGTTTCAATTTCTAATGTTTACAGAGGGAGAAAAGGGATTTTACTCAAGTGTACTTGTCTGACAATGGAACAAGCAATGCTGTTGAGACATATTTCTCCATACCCTACAAGTTCCCAAATCTGCACTAGTGGGTTAGAGCACCCTGTGGAGTAATTTGTGTGTGGATGCATGGAAGTTCAGTGGGGAGGAGATGAAGGGCAAATTCAATTGTGTAAGAGGCTACAGAATACTGAAATGTTAACAACCATAATTAGAGGAAGGCAACAGGAAACCTTCTCTGAATAAGTCTTGCCAAGACAACCCTATGATATAGTTGCCACAAGGCAAAGTTGATTGTCCTTCTAGCATAGCACCAGGACTACAACTCTACACATGTTTATCTCACAGTAAGTCCCACTGCATTCAGTGGATCATACTCCTGAGCAAATAGTTTAAGATCACTGAAAGCATAACAAAAACATTTTAATAACCAAGCATCAAAACAATGCTGACAAATAATTTTTAAAAAGTTTAACAGCACAAGCCCATACATCTTGTGTAAAATGCGGATAATTTTTCTGGATTAATTAAGAAACAACTGCTCTCTGTTTTGAGGATACAGGTTTTATCCAACACTGATAGCTAAAGACGTCATCTTTAAGGTTAATTTCTGAATTACCTTTTGTCCTGGAGAGATGTGAGCATTGACATGTTTTAGCACAGGCTTCAGAGTGCTGTCATAGCGAACACTGAGGTTCTGTATTTGAATCTCACCCTGATCAGGCCACTTCTGAGGAATCTGTGAGGGAGCTATATGCAAAGCAAAATACAGCTTATGAAAAGAGCAGCTACTGATGACAAACAGTGTTCTTTACTGGTAATTATTAAACATTTAAGAAACCCTCTGTGCAATAGGTATACTATACTCACAGAGAAGCCCTTCGTAGTTTTCAGCCTCTGTTTTAATAAGGCTGTTGAATCTCTTCACAGCTCCTAGCTGGAGTTCCATATCAGCTAGGTTGCGGACCATCCAGTTTAAGTAGTTTGATACCTAAAACAAGTAACTAAATAAGATTTCTCTCTATAACTGGTACAGTATATATAATATAGCAATGATCTCATAAGCCAGACTTCAAAATTATCCATTGCCACTATCTGCTCTTATAAGAGCAGCTGTGTTTGCACCGTGTACATGTGCGTGCCTTCAAGTTGCCTGTTGACTTATGGAGACTCCATGAATTTCATAGGGTTTTCTTAGGCAAGGAATACTCAGAACTGTTGGTATTATATGCCCCAAGTTCATCCCTGTCTATTCTTGTAGGTTCAGAGCTTGGCCACAATGGCTAATGTGCCAAACATGAGACAACTGAATGCTTAGGCCTATCACTTGCTGCACAGTTTGGGAGACTGTAAGATGACATCAGTCCTTCCCTACTCTCCCAGTGCTTAAGGAGAACATCTTCATTTTAATTTACTTACCATCAGAGCGTATGTTAGTCCCAAGCCTACAAGACCTGAAGACAGCCTATTGTACAAAGAGTTTGTAATGGAAGCAACAGCTGCAATGAGCACTACACATGCCCCAATATATTCCTAAAGAAATAATAAAAATATAAATAATCATAGTGTACAAGCATTCTTCTCATTGCAAGTTTATTCTATCTTTTTTCCTGGGATTTTAAGGCCTCACTTCATTCATTTGTTCAAACCATTTCAACTATTTCTTTCCTGGTCCATATAATAAAATCTCTGAGTATCTCCCAATAGTTTGAACAATTTATAATGCAAGACAATAAACAAAGTTAAACAATAAAAAGGTTTTAAAAACACATTAATGATGTAAAATGTTAAAGCATACATGGTTTACCTCACTTTTTTTTCACCTTCACAAACTCTTTCACCCTAAGAGCAATGAACTTGTCTCCAGGGCGTCCATGCAGTACAGGGCTGACTACTGTGGGCATGGTCAATAGTGAGGGCTGATGGGAGTCCATCAAAATTTGCTGGGACACAGGTTCCCTAACCCTTGGTCAGAAGGAATGTCAAGATTTGTAGCTAGGCCTCCCCAGTCCTAGAACTACACTCTGACCGACTGCACCACATTGCCTCTTAGCACATTATTGATAAGCTATCAACAACTATTTTGGATAACTTGTTAATACAATAAAACTGTGGTAATTTGTAAAAATTGCAAAATAGGGACAATCTACAAAGATATTAAATGACAACAAGGATTGGTTGCTTTTATTTCCTGCAAGACTCTCATTCCCTTAAGAACCTGCATGACAAGCAGACATTCTACAAGTTAAGATTTCCTTGGTTAGAAGAGGCAGAAATGAAACAAGATCTTTGGTTGCTAAAGCCGCAGGAACCTTATAAGAAAACAACTGGCAATTGCGTTTATAAGAATATACAGTCTTGTGGTAAAACAGATAATTTTTTATATAGCCTCAGAGCACTTGCCATCCGAACTTCCAGCCAGCGATTGGCAGCTGTAAGGAAAAGGGAGGCGATGTTGTTAGAATCCGTATATTCAAGGAGCTTCTGTTTAAACCGGGCTTCATACCTTTGGAAGAGAAGAATGATAGGTGAACCCCCACATAAATATTTTCTTTTTTAAAAGAATATTTTTATTGTTGTTTCAAACACACAGAAAAGATATAAAAAAACAAAAGAGTACTATGAAACATGAGTGATAATATAAACAATCCTACCTCAAACATAGAATAAACCACAAAAGTAACCTATATGACATTGACTATATATACAATATTTACTATTTACACAATAAAAGTAGACTTCCTTCTCTGGTGAAGTGACAGCTTTTAAATAATCATTTATAACCCTTCTTCAGTCAAACTCAAGAGAACTAATTCATGTCTGATCATAATTAAATACTGCTAAGTAAATTCTCCATATATGGTAAGTACTATATATGGAGAAATATTTTCTGTCTCATAAGAGGCACATGATAAAAAGATCTTGTGCAACCCAATTAGAACTGCATATAAAACTTTATAAAGAAATATGAATTTTTATATGTATAATCATACTAGGTAGAGACAGGAGCATGGGGGCATGCTATTCTGATAATCATGAAGTTCTGTGACTTCTAAAATTATTCATGTCTTCAGATCATTACACTGTAGAACACATCTGTGATTAATTATTTAAATTCTAGTTTTTTGCTACCACACACTTGTTTAGGCACAGGTAAGCTCATGTAGTATTCACGTTTCATGTACAGTTTAGTGAAAATAAATTAGAAGGCAGCTCTGTATTAGACAAATAGCATACAGAGACAGTAAATAATGAAAATATAACTTAAGATTTATTTGTTGCAGATGATTTTTTCTTGCCCATGTTGATCAAATTTGGAACAGCTACCATGAGGGTCAAAACAAACAAAGATGTGCTAAATAGCTCCTTAACTTAATTCTGTTACTGGGATAATTTTAGAAACGCAAGATCTGAGTAGTTTGCCTAGAGATTAGAATCCAGATTCCAAAGGTCATTTCTACTGCACATGAACCAGCTGCTGAAAAACACCTAAATATAGCTATGCTGTATATGGAACCTGCAGCAAATAAAATACTGAACTGATATACGTCTAGCCCAAACAGAAACAGACATTTATAAATTAGTTTGAAATTGGTTTGCCTGGTTAAATTTTGAGCTGGTCCTCCCAAGAAACAATTTATTTCACAGTGATCATTTGAAATCTTAGGAAGTTTTAATCCAATAAAAGTACAAGTGAGTCAACATGAGGAATGCCTTGTTCCAAGAAAGCTAAAATGTTTCCTTAATGCATTATAAGGGCAGGTTTCTCTTCTTCTCAAGTCAGGAAAACCATAAATTTTGAAGAGTGTTGTTCTTCAGTGATATCTTATGGAGGCACCTTGCTTCAATTAACTGATTTGTCTGACAGCAAATATCAATCATGTTGCTCCACACAGTAAACTAGATCATGAAAAAAATTAAGCCCCATTGATTTCATAAGCATGACTAAGTGTGGATCCAACACACAGCCAAACAAACCACTGGTGTAGCATCAATGGTGCTAGTAAATGGAGAACAAAAAGTCGAGAAGGCACACTGATGGATAGGATGTGGATGACCTACCCTGGCTTGCATCAGAGAAGCTTTGGATCAGACTATAACATATTCTACATGGGGCTGCCATTGAAGAGTGCCTGGAAACCTCATTTAGGGCAAAATGCTGTGCCAGAGTGTTGTCTGGTGTACATTTACAGATCAAGGCTGGAATTCACAATTGCAGTTATAAATCCATAATCTAGAGTTACATATCTGTGATTGATTCATAGACACAAACTCTGTGTATTCAATAGTGTAGGGAATAGTGAGGCATTCTATTGTTCTCCTGTTGATCAGGATGCAGCAGACTGACACTTCCACACCATCCCTACACTTCCACCCCATCCCCACAAGTTATCACTGATGTGACCATCAGAAGCAGGATCGCTGTTGCAATTTCTTTCTTGTGCTGGACAGCACTAGTGGGAAGGGAGTGGAAGGGTCAGTCTGCTGTCTCCTGATTGACAGAAGAACAGATCCCTGCTGCTCAGAGTTGTTGCTGCCCAGTAAGTCAGGATTGGAGGGGTTGGAATGGGAGGCAGTACTTAGTTATGAAACTAAGATAGTTACATAATTAAGTAGCATATGTGAATTTCTAGCCCAAGTTTTGAAATGTCTCCATGTCCTTCCAACTTGTTTTGAAGCCCAATTCAAGGTTCTTATTTACAAAAACATTAACAGTTTGGGAACTGCTTCCTCTTATATGGGCCTGACCATAATTTATATCTATGATCAGAGGTACTGTTTCTTCTTTCTTTTCCTAGAGAGGCAAATTGTTGGATATTTTAGTCTTTCATGTAGCTAAGTTATAGGTTATAGGACACACCCCACAGGTAAGTTAGCTTAGCTGCCTTCTTATCATCCTTTAGCTGTCTCGTGAACACAATATTGTTGCATTTGGTTTTTAATAATTAATGATGCTCTCTGCTTTTATTATTAATGCCTAATTTACTTGTACAAGAAGACTGTAGTTTATGTATTTTATAGTTTATATCTCTGTATCAATGCAATGAGTGGAGGGGTAAACTAAAAAATAATCTAAATTAATGAAAATATAAGTAGATTGCTTTATATTCCGCCCCCCCCACACACAGAAGTAAAACTGCAATTATCTAGATATGGAGCCAGGCTGTTTATTTAACACATAATGAATAAATTCCTTGCAGTGATGGAAAACAGGTGCAATAAAGATAAAAATACCTGAATGCTCTTATAGTTGTCAGACCTTCCACAGTCTCTGAGAAGTGAGAAAGTAATGGGAGCTGAGTACTGTCATCTAATTGCTGCAGGTCCCTAAAAAGAAACATTAATGCTTTATTTTTTAAAACATGTTAGTTTTAAAAGAAGTAGCCAGGTTTTTCAGCTGGTACAGCTGATGTTTATAGAAGAGGTACAGTATTTTAAAAATGAACATAAATTGAGTGATCTAGCTCAATAAAATAGAAACACAGAAGCCTGGTTCTTTTTATTGATGGGTTTTTAACCAGTGTTTTAAGTTATCTGGTAGTTCAATGATAGGCTCATTGTGAGGTATTTGTCATTCATGTTTCTCTGTTGTATCATATGTACACACACACAAATTTACATGGAAGCAAACTATTTCGCCATAAATTTTAATATACCTGTGAAATGCTTACCTTGATGCTACTCTAAAGTATTTTTGGATGAAATAGCATATAACAGCAAGAGGAACTAATGCTATGAGAAACACAGGTGTAACGTATGAAATCACAGCAAGTGCTGATAAACAGAGTAAGGTGGAACGGCTCAAACACTCCAGGGTGGCAGGAATGTGCTAAGGAAATAAACACAGAAAACATAACAGTGATAAATATTAAGTGTTATACAATAAAATCAAAGATAAAATGAAATAAAGAAATCATTTGCCTCTTCCTACCCTCATTCACAGAGACATCATATATGGTTTTGAATATTTTTCAGCAAAACAAGTGAGGGATAGTGGTGAAAGAATTATGTATATAGCTTCATTGCTTAGGCAGAGGTTTTTCTATATATCTGTCATTGTATGGAATTAGGAACTATGAATGGTGCAATTCTAGATAGGTCAGGTTTAAGCACAATTAATTGCATAAAACTGAGCTGTGAGAACTTGACTCCTGAGCAGATCAATCCTAAATCCCTTCAACTGACACTTGAGTTAGGACAGTATGTCTTAACATCTGAATCCAGGTTTGTCCACTAATTCTGGTTATTTGGGAACAATGAACTGAGATCTGAAACCACAGCTTGAATGTGACTTGTAAACCACAGTTTGTATCCACTATGGTTTGTTGTATATCGGAAATCACAGTTAAAGTCTTTGCTTTGTCCCAGGAAGCTGCTGTGACATGGAAACAGGAGTGCTTTATAAAGATGGTCAGATCAGAAATAAAAGAAGACAAGCAACTCATAAGCATGGTTTTCTTGTGGTCTCTTTGGAAGATCAAACTATGATGTGGATTCTTGATTTGGTTAATGCAAGTGTATATTGCTTTACATCTGAAGATCCTGAGGCTAGACTAATAACAGAATTGTACAGAGGCAAAATGTTAGCCAGTGTTAGCCAAAGATAACCGTTGGATGCAGGTGTACAGGCTCTGATGGATGGTAGCTTTTTATTGTCCTTTTTTTAAAAAAATCACCAAGTCACAGCTTGTCCAAATATAGTCTAAACATAATTTGCATTCAGAATTTTTATTGTAATGAAAATTTCTGAGAAAATTAAAATTCACTTTTATAGAGTACATTTTAAAAGTACCTGGTCAATAGTGTTACAGTCAGCTGAAAATCTGTTCAGTATACTTCCCAGTGGTGTTGTTTCAAAAAACCTGTTAAGAGACAATAAAAACCACCAAGTCTGACATTCAAAAAGTTTTTAAAATTGACTTAGGCCTATTTCAATTATCCCTAGACTATGCACTTCATGGTAGCCCATAACACTCTATAATTTAACGAAGGGAAATGAGAGACTTTGCTCAATAAGTTTATAGAATTCTTATTATGTTATCCTAAACAATATAATTGCATTCACTTTGCATTACTCTTTCAGATTTCTTAATTCCTTGAACTAAGTGAATAATATAATTATCCTAGCAAAATCTTTCCTATTAAGATTCCTATTAAGTACAACAGAAACTTTCCAACTATCTGAATATCAAATCAACAGCACAATTAATAAATCATTTTATAAATACAGCATGATATTGATTTTCCATTCAATGGTAATAAAGGATGTCTACATATCCAGAACAAAACACAGTTAGGTTTTCACCCAAGGTTCATTGAGTTAAGTAGAAAATAAGATGGGATCAGTACCCTAGATGAGGTGATGCATAGCTTTCAGAGTTCTTTCCATAATTCTTGTTTTTTGTGGGGACAGAAAATAGTGTATATTTTCATAATACAATTGCATGCCTGAAATACTTTCTGCAGATTGCACTAAAAGTTGAAGAAGTTAACTAAACAATAATTAATTACATAGGATGAAACTGTACACAAAATACTCTTAATTTATATACACATACATACACACACATATATCAAATTTGTTTTCTAATTTCATATAGCAGAGTACCTCATTGGGGCCAAAATAATTTTATTCAGCAGAAGACAATGTAGCTTCTTGGCAACTTTTAAGCCAGTCCATTCTACTGCTATTGATGTCACAAGACACAGTATAATCCCAAGGCCACAAAGAACAGTGAATATCTTTGAATAGTGGGAGTGATCAAACCTGCATTGCTGAAGGCAGAAAAAAAAATGACTCTTAAGAAAAAAACCATTCAATATTCTAGAATAATTTAAATTTACAGAATCAATGGCCCAAGGCTATTTTCCCCTTATCTATCATATACTCTCAACCACAGAAAGCCCTGTGATAGGTTCACCTTAAGTAGGAAATGACCTGAAGGCACACAGCAATATCAATATATTTACACCATCTCTTCAATCTTGGAAATAATACATTTAGCATTTAGATTTCATATTTGTTAAAACCCAGTCTTTTCATTTGACAATGCTTTCAAATAAAACATTAAAATACATTTCAAATATAGTGACTAAAATAGACTAATATTTTAATTATATCCATCTAACTTTTTACTTATTTTTCAGCCAGATTATTTGCTCATTAGTACAAATTCCTCTAAATAACGTTAATTAAGATAATGCAAGCACCACATTCAACCCAAAGGATTAATTAATCTCTCCTTGAAACAGTACATTATAATAACAACAATGTTCTTTGAATCAATTATGCCTTTTAACACTTACAACATTTCCATGACATTCCTATTTACCTAAGATGTAATTCTACCAAGAGGTTGTCAGCTATATATTATTTATAGCTTCAGCTGAAAGTTTCAGAAAACCTAACCCCTTAAGAAAATATTACTATAATGGTTGCTTCAGACTGTTGGCTCTTCTGAAATAAAGAATCCCCATGATGGGAAAAATTTCTATTATTATATATATCAATGATATGGAACAAGGAAGTGGAACTCACATGATGAGAGTTTCAGTAGATGTTAAAGAAAATGGGAGGGAAAAAAACCCACGGATATACTATTTTGGGTGATTCCCCTCTGTTTTTCATAATGTCTCTGTCTCCCTAGAGATTACCAGTATTTTGTATTCAGAACATTTGTGCCTTCTGTTCACATTATGAAATACAGAAGTTAATCTTTCCAACTGAGATTACTCTTTCTGTTCAAAGCGTGAGTGAGTGAAATGACTTTAAGGCTTCCATTGTCTTAAAGAAGCAGCAGATGAGAGATTTAATTGGGTATGTTAAACTTTATGCCATTTAAAAGAAGAATGACATAAAAGTGAGATACTGACAACAGGACCTATCACCATTTTTAAAGAAACGCCAAACTTATTTTACTCAGGAGTAATTTCCACTGAGTTCAATGAAATTTACTTCCTGGCAAGAGTGTTTAGGATTGCAGCAGTGGTCAAATTACAGGACACAGTTAATGTGTTTAGAAGGCTAAGTGAGTGTGTGTGATTTGCTAAAACTGAGAGGAGTCAAGATGTGGGGCTTGTGAATTTCCTTAAGGACTATTGTATCCTTCCCCCTTACAATACTGTGTTGTAGTCTTAAAGGATTAGTTGTCTAAGCAAATTTCCATCCTGTTTGTTATACAACCTACATTGCTACAGCTCAGAAAGGCAAAAACATAGAAGTAATCTCTACTAAGATTATTTTCAAGGATTTTCTACAGCCCTTAATTTTGAAAAGGCATGGAAAGCTTGTGAATTTTGTACAGTAAATATATATCAGACTAGGAAATTAGAAGTATAGTAGTGGTTTAGCTACTGGTCAGTGTTAGGAGAAAGGGCTTATTGGGGGGAAAAAAGATATAGCAAAGAAACACAGTTACCTGCTCATGAGAGCAGTTATTTTCTCCCGTGGAAGCAATGGCATTAGAAGTCCAATGGGCCAGCCAAAAGTCAGTGGACACCATCACAGAATGTTTCAGAAGCTGTGAAAGTACCAGCAAAGGTAAGAGGAGGAATCCTGCTGAGCTAAGGTATTGTCCACATGCTCGCCATGGCATCTTTGCTCTTTGGTGAAGGAGAGAAGACAAATTGTCATCCTCATCACTTTCTGGTGTTTCATCTGTAAAACCAACACACAAAAAGGGGACATTGGACTGTAAAATCATACCTTTCGTAATGGCTGACTCTCTGTATTTTTACACAGAAATAAAGGCTTACTGAATTCATTTGCACCAATGAGCCAGTCAATGTGCACAGGACTGCAGTTGTAAGTTATATAGACAGGACTGGGATGGAGAAGAAAGTGTAAGTCTTAACAAGTCTTGGGTTTAAGTGGCAGAAGAAAATAGGCAGAAAATAAAATATTTAGGAAAAGTTAATGCTGAACTTATGGGTGCTAATGAAGAGAAGAGCCTTGTTTGAAAAAAGAGAGGGACAATGCTTAAGGCAAAGGAAATATCAGAGTATAAGGCAAAACATTAGAAATGGAAGCCCTTACCTAACCCTTTTTTCAAGTGGCAACTGAATCATGGATAGTGAAGACTAGGGGCTCCTGTGCAAGAGGAGTACGGCTTAATCAGCTCCAGCTTTTAAGCCTGAAGTTTTAAAGAGTTACCCCAAGGTGCTGAACAAATTTTAGAGATAGGATTCAGCATCCCAGATTGCCTTTTAAATTTCAGTCTAAAACCTAGAATAGACTCACCATCCCATGAGCATAGAGACCACTAGCTGCCATTGATCATGGAGGCAGAAAGAAATTGGCTTCAAATGACCAGTGCTTTCTAGTTTGCTCTTTTTAACTGGCCATTATGGAGCATAGGAGCAAACATCTACACTTTCCTCCAATCTTCCTATGCAAAGACATCTTCAAATGGGTGTGCACGTATAACATACTTCTACGTATGTATAATCCAGACTAAATTAACCCTATGATAACTTCAAACAAGGGATACTTTAATCTCATATTTAATCTCCACTGATTTCAGCAGAATGTACTTCTAAGAGCTTCAATAACTCACTGTTTCAAAAATTGGTGGCTCAAGAATTCATTAACAAAGACTGATATCATTTTATATTCTAAGTAAAATGGTAGAAGGCCAGTGGACTAGCCACTCATGATTAATTCAGAGTCTCTCCTATTGTAATGCTGTTTAAATTATTTAACAGATGCTCAGAATTTTCTCAGGAAGCCATGATTTATAGATGGATAGAGTAATCTAATCATAGCAGTCCAAAAGAAAAGTGGCCTACATATGAATTCTGACATCTTTTGCTATGAAAGAAATGGCTGCACGTGCATTATGGTTTCTAAGGTGAACATAAATTTGATTCTAAAAAGAAGAGTGTGCTGTTAAACTTAGGCTAGCAAGTAAACAAATCTTTAACTTGCTTATAAGCTATAACAATACTTTTATTTCAAGGGCTTTCTTCCAAGGCTCCAATACAAGGCTGCTTAAAGCATATTAAAATATCTAAATAAAGCAAAGTACCTTATTAATGCTATATTTCACATTAATCTAAAATACCTATTAACAAAGTTTAGCCAAAAATTTAAAACAACACATTAATAAAGATAAAATATTTCAAGTCCAGCACCTCCATGTAGACCTAATTGGTTGCAGAAAACCTGCCTGAATAAAAAGAGTATTTGCAGACCTTTGAAAGGACACAGGGAGGGGGCTAACTAAGGCGTTTTCCGCATGGGGCTTTTAAAACGGTGCAGAGCATCTTCCAGGGAGGACGACTGCACCTGGGAGCGGACTGGGTCCAGACTACTTTGTGTAGTTCCGGACCTCAGCCTGCTCCGGAACGACCCAAAGTGGTCGTTCAATGTGCTTTTGAAAGACCGCTTAAAACCAGCTACACTCCGGTGCAGATTTGCAGGCTCGCACCAGTGCGAGCCTGCAGATCTGCTGGGGGCGGGCTTTAGGCTGGCGAGCTTCACCAGTTGGTGGAGAGCCGCCACCAACTGGAAGCCGCCATTTTTGTCTCCAGAGCAGTGCAGAGCGGCAGCCATGGAGTGCTCTGGACCAGCCTGGACCCGCGGGTGGAGCACACAGGTCCGGTGAGTACCGGCACGGGGCGATTCCCTCGCTCCGTGCGGAAAAGGCCTAAATCTTCCTAGGAAGGTCATTCCACACTCTATGAGCAGTTGGTGAGGAGACCCTTTCCTGTTTCCCCACCAAATGTATCTCTGAAAGTGGTGGCACTGAGAGAAGAGCTTTTCTTGCAAATCTTAAATCTTGGGAAGTCTCATCCAGGAGATAACAGTCTTTCACTTGAGATTGTCTAGCCTTAATTGGGCATTACTAACACTGTGAACTGAGAGCAGGTATGAACTGGCAGCTAATGGAGCTGTTATAGCAAAGTATTATATGTTCTCTGGAAAAAAACCCAGAAAGCTTAATGGAGCAGTGGACTGTTAATATTGTCTACCTCTTTTAAAATTTATTCTATGAACTTGCAAACATTTGTTTAGAAGCGGGCACATAGGGTTTTTGGACTAAATTGCCTGGCACTCTCATGATTTATGCCAAGAGAATTAGACTCTGAAGAAAGTTAACAGAATAGTGCAACAATTTAGCTCTAATAGGTTAAATACAATGAAGGAGTAGAGTAAAAATGCCCCACTGATATCTGCATTTTGCTGCAAAAAAATTCATATGAATCTTGATACTGAATAACACGGCCATCAGTCAAAGTAAGTTTAAACTAGAGCTACAACCACTTGCGTGTATTTCTCACAGAGAATGGCCGTGGAGCATATGAGGCAGAACCATCAATAAGGTAGGCACATGTAGGCTTGGCCAGGGTCTAGATCCAAAATTACATGTGCAAAATACTAGATACTCCACTCTGAGCTTTTTGCAGGAAATCATAAAATATCTATAATAAAAGCAGTATGTAAGAATGCTCTTCAAATGGTACTTGAAATAGAAATGACTTTGCCATATTTTTTCCCCCTGAAAACTCTAAAATGTTGATGTTGTCAAACTTTGAAAAAAAAGAGCATAATAAATCAAAATGTCCCTTTTTGGATTGCTACTTCACCTTCATCCTCTTCATCGTCTTGGAGCAGAGCTTCACGAGAATACATTGTCCTTTGGAGATTCTTCCTATCCAATACAGTTTTTCTTTCAATTAAGCTCTCCTAAAAGCAGGACAAGTAAGTGAGGTTGAGTATTACATGTCTTTAAAATAAATCTTGCCCTTAGATAATTGTATGTGCAAATCAATCTGCTGTGATCAAATGCATTTAACCTACATGAATTATTAATACCTTTGCTATCCATGTAAAAAAAAAAAAAAGACTCCTAGGTATTTCATCTATCACTAAAGCCTGATACCAATGTTATCTTAGATATTACCTAGGATTCAAAATTAGGTTTAAAAATCTGGGTTTGGGGCATATCCATGTTTCTGTTAATCACATTTAAAGATGGGGAGCTTAAACTATGCAATGTCAAAGATGGTGTGGGTATTCACACATGGGAGCACACTCCCACTCTCTCAAACTCTTGTTAAAGGCTGTAAAACTGAGAATGGAGTTGCTGTTCCCATAGTAATAGATTAACCAGTCATCCTCGGTTTATAGTATGTAAACATAAGAGATTTCATGCCTGATTAACACCTGAAATAGCAGGCATTATTTCTACCTGATTAACACACCAACATTAAGTGAGATTTGGAAAGAGGATGCCAGATGATTTATGCTAGTTAGGATGAAAGGTGTGACAAGTTTTTCATTTGTATATTTTTGTCTTTCAGCAGTGTGGGATTTTAACCCTCCTCCTGTATAAGTGCCACTCCCTGGACTGATACAATCTGTGGGTCACTTCAGAGTAAGTGCAGGGCACTGGATTTAGCAGACCCAAACTGCTGATGATCAATATCCACCTTACTCCTGACAGCTGTTATCTGTGAGAATACTGTTGGCATTATCTGCAGGCTCTCAGAGGCAGAATAGGGCCACTAGGGCACAGCTGGCTAAAAAGTGCCAAAGAGAAACCTCTGCCTAATCCTAATCAATTCCAATGAGTTATCTTCCAGGTTTGGGACTGCTGTTTTGATGTATGAATGCCTACTCTGATCCTCTATCTTTTGTACAATTAAATTTGTTAAATTTGTAGGCATTCAGTACTCACATATCATGTAATGCAGGGGTAGGCAACTGTCAGACGTTAGTAGGCCACATTTGCCCTCCATAGGACTTTATGGGGACAAGCCCTCTGTCCTCCTGCTCCAAAACAATCATTACTAAGTTTTTCACCAAAATACCCCCATCCCCAGTGCATCCTAGGATCAATTTAGAGGTAATTTCCTGTTAGAAAGGAGTGTCTTTAGCCTAAAACAGTCTGGGTCTTGCAAAATTGCCCCCAAGGCTTCCTGGATGTAATTTTCCCCCTAATTGTTTTCAAGATTTTTTTTTTTTTTTGATGCTGCAGAGCCTTGGAGCTCTTCAAAACAGCCTTGTGGTCCAAAAGCCAGACCTCCCCCACCCTTAATGTAATCAGCAAAACAATTTTTCTCTCTTTTTTCCTATCCAATAAAGCAAAATGATTCATTCACCACCTGAGGAATAATAATTTTAAGATGCTAGGAAAGGAAAATAAAACATGCCTTCTCCAGCTCCTGGTCCTGTCGATTCATGAGTGTTTTCCAATGTTCAAAGAGCTCTGATTCTGATTTCTGAATGTCCTTGAGGGTACCTTCTCTCTGAATGGTTCCATCCTTCATTGCAATAATCTGCAATTATTTAAATTGTCAATTATCAAAAGTCTCTTGTCTTTTTATATAATACAGTAACCAGTGCTTTTAACTAGCATACATGGATTAAGCTAAGTTTTAACCTCAGACAGAATTAGGACAAGAGCTTGGAAAAGGGATGTACACCACAGTCTCTCCTCCTGCATACATGATGTCTTTCTGTTTACAGGGAATATCTGAGGAGAGGATATAACTTCGTTCAATTGAACATAGTTATAGCATTCCATGCTGTCAGAATGCAGGCCTCCAGTTTCACAGCTTTATTAGAATGAGGTGGTCTTGGGTAGGGGGAGTAGGGGCCTCACTGCACATCCCTGCTCCCTTCTGTGCTTGCCATCTTATAACATCTGAAGAAGACTTTGGGCCAGCAGTGTTCTTAGGTGCCAAAATAAATATATGCACATTCTGTTGAGATTGATCCTAGCACAGACAACTAAACAGATTCCTTCTGAAATGTATTAAAGAAACAATGGTTCAAATGTCTTAATTTCTCTCAAATCTGTCCAACACTGAACAAGTTCATGCAAAGGAGCTTTTCCATGCTCTAACCTACCTGGCCAACACAATCTTCTCTGGAAGGTCCTGCAGCCAAATTTATTCAAAGGACAAACCTGCCCAGATCTCTGGACTTTTCTCTAGCTTACTGGATCCCAGCAGTGCCCCGTGGGGATCTTGGTAGAGCCTCTCCTGGGAGGGGACCGGGACAGAAGCACTCCCCTCTGCAGTGGTGCTGCCTTTTCCTTCCATAGCACAGCTGGGCACTGTCCCAGGCTGCACTGGGGAAGGAAGTGTAGCCATTGCACTTCGAGGACCTCTGTACCTTAGGTAAGTGTGGGAGGGTGGCAGGAGGGCTGTGTGATCACTGGCCATTGCCGAATAAAACCCATCAATGATTTACTGTGCAATTGTGCCACCTGAGGAAGGGAAACGATGGGACCTGGACGACGTCATGCATAAGCCTCATCCATGACATATCCTTCTCTTGTTCCCAGTGGGGGACAATGATGCCCGGCAGAAAGGGCCTCTGTCTCAGAGGCACTACTGAAAGAAAAACCCTGTGGATGGACATGATTCTATGATAGCCCACAGAGTGTGGAAATCCCAGCCTTCTGAGGTATGTAAGGCCAATTTTAAATTAATTTTTAAAAACTGGTTTATTATGGGTTGTTTTTTCTCCAAAAGTAAATTATTACAAATCAGAAATGAACAGTGTTAATCCAAATATTTAAGTTGGGGTGGAGTTGTTTTTCACCTCTGCTTTTCTTTTATTTATTTTTTTTAAACTAGGTAATGCTGTAAATTAACCTTGTTCTACTGTCAGATAAGTGTTTGTGAACGTAGCATTTAATGTAATTGTCTATGATTTTTTTTAACATTGTGTGAGCCATTTTGTGAGGGCTACACACAATATAAAATAAAATACAAAAAGCAAGGACTGAAGTTCTGTTTCTCAGTTTTGCCAAGTTACAGCAGTACAGTGTTACAAACCATAAATGTTTTACTAGCGTTGCAGAGATGTGATGACAGCAAAAAAGGCAGAGTGGGAATTAAATATCCCAGCCTTAGAATAGATAAATCTTATTGATTCCAGAGGCTGAATTAAGCACATTTACATGTTTCTCACTGTTCTAAATCCAACTGCTATTCCCAGTTTGAGCAGACCATTCAGAGCAATGAGAACTCAGCAAAAAAACAAACAAAAAAACACACATTTACATAAGTTCCATTCATTCAACAGACCTATTCTAGTTGGCACCAATAATTGGATCTAGGCAACTACAATAAATGAGTTTTAAAAGTACCCAGCTTCAGCTAAAAAATGGAATTTATTAAGTGCATAGTTTTCACTGAGTCATTCATGTACTAATTCCCTTTGTTTCTTTGAAACAAAACAAAACAATAGGGGAGGAACCGAGTTCGATACCCCCGAAAGAAATTGCACATCTACATGGAGAAGCGGAACGTGGGCTGAAAGCAATCCAACAGATCGTGACGACACTGAAGTAGAAACAAGTGTATCCTCTTATTGTGTACTCTCTCCCTTTTTGTTTTGTTTTATTTTGTTTTGTTCTGCTCTTGATTTCGTTTCTGTTATGTTTTTGGCTGTGTTGCGTGGTTAGTACAGTATGAGGGATTTGTCTTTATGTTCTTGGAATGTTAATGGTATGAACGGCCCGGTCAAAAGGAAAAGAGTATTTAACTTTCTTGGAAAATTGAATGTGGAAATAGTGTGTTTACAAGAAACCCATATATTGGAAGGGAAAGTCAATTATTTACAGAACAATAAATTAGGAGTGTGTTATGCAGCTAGTGACCAAAATCAGAAGAAGAACGGTATGGTAATATATGTAAAGTCTAGGATTCAATCAAAGTTAATTCATAAAGATAGTAAGGGTCAGTTTATTGCTGTTGAGATAGATTGGAAAAATGATAAAATATTAATAATTGGTGTATATGCTCCCTTAGTAAATAAACAGAAATTCTATGACAAGATCTTAAATTTTATACTACAATCGGATTATCAAAAAATAATTTGTATGGGGGACTGGAATGGGGTTGTAGATGCTAAATTAGATAGAAAGCAATCTGTTCAAAAAAGTGGTTTGAAACATGGAAACTTACCTAAAGATGTTAAAGAAGGTTTTCAGTCCTTAAATTTAGTAGATGTGTGGAGGTTAAAACATGGAACTCAACGAGACTTTACTTTTTATTCGGCATACCATCAAAGTTGGTCTTGCATTGATATGATTTGGACAACTAAAAGTTTAGCAAGTATAGTTGATGACATTCAGATTTTACCTAGATTAATTTCTGACCATTCTCCAATAGTGTTGAAATTTATCCGTACTCCGCGAAGCTATAATTGGAGGTTCAACGAAGCTTTGCTAAGAGATGGTAAGTTAATAGAAGAGCTTAAGCAAGAAATTAAAAATTTCTTTAAAGATAATTTAAATAAAGGAACTAAAATAGATATAGTTTGGGATACTATGAAGGCTTACATTAGGGGAATTTTGATGAAAAAAGAATTTGTATTGAGAAAACAAAGGAAAGCTAAAGAGAATAAACTTCAACAGCTTATGAAAGAAAAAGAGAAAGATTTGAAGGTAAATCCGGCTAATAGGAAAGTTCAAAGAGAAATTCAAATAATCCGTGCTCAAATTTCCACCTTAAATCTACAAGAGTTAGAAGCCAAATCTAAGTATCTCAAACAAAAAGAATTTGAATTTGGGAATAAAACCTCCAAGTGGTTGGCATATAAATTACGTAAGAGAAAAGAGCATAATTATATAACTCAGATTAAAAAGGAAGATCGATTGATTACCGAACAAGAACAAATAGTCTCAAGCTTTGAAAAATTCTTTTCGAATTTATACTCTAAAGACAGCTCTGACTCTATGGAATTTGAAAATATAAAAAATTATCTAGATAAGGAAAAAATACCTCGGATATCAGAGGAAATGAGGATTGAGTTAAATCAGAAAATTTCATTGCAAGAGATGAAGATGGTAATCAAAAATTTAAAATTAGGGAAAGCCCCAGGGACGGATGGATATACGACAATATTCTATAAAACTTTTGAAGAAGAATTGGCGGGCCCCTTTTTGGAACTTGTTAATCAGGATAATATGGATATTCCTCCTTCATGGAAGGAAGCAAATATAGTTTTAATTCCGAAAGAGGGAAAAGATAAATTGGATATGAACAATTACAGACCCATTTCTTTGTTAAATACAGACTATAAGATTTTTACTATGATTCTAGCAATCAGGTTGAAAAAAATATTAAGTGACTGGATACATTCTGACCAGTCCGGCTTTTTACCTAAAAGACAATTAAAAGATAATATAAGGTTGTTGATGAATATAATTGAATATTATGAACATGTTCCACGAGAATTGGCACTTCTTTTCGTAGATGCGGAAAAGGCATTTGATAACCTCAATTGGAATTTTATGAAAGAAACTATGAATAAATTGTGTATGGGTGAAAAATTCAATAATTGGGTAAATACTATTTATACCTCTCAAAGCGCATTCATTGTAATTAATGGGGTAAAATCAGGAAAAATTGCAGTGGAAAAAGGTACTAGACAGGGTTGTCCATTATCCCCACTTTTATTTATCTGAACATTGGAGATATTAATTAGAAAGATTAGAGAAACTTCGGAGGTTAAGGGATGCCAAATTCAAGCGGAGACTTATAAGGTAAGAGCTTACGCGGATGATTTGCTTATAATATTAAATGAGCCAACCAAAAGTATAATTAAATTGTTTCAAATTTTGGAGGAATTTGGGAAATTAGCTGGATTTAAGGTGAATAGGAAAAAGTCTGTGATTTTAACTAAGAACATGGAGAAGAACGAACAAAGACAACTGGAATTAGTTTCTAATATTAAAATAGGTCAGAGCATTAAGTATTTGGGTATAAATTTTACTAATAAAAATGCAGATTTGGTAAATAATAATTATAATCTAACTTGGAAGCATATTGAAAAGAAATTGAATATATGGGCTAAATTAAAATTGTCATTATTAGGGCGGATAGCCGCGATAAAAATGAGTGTCCTTCCAAAAATTCTATTTTTATTCCAAAATTTACCGATATTGAAAGACGAAAAAATTCTTGAAGATTGGAGGAAGGAAATTATTAGATTTTTATGGCAAGGGAAGAGGCCCCGTATCAGAGAATTAATTTTGATTGATACCAAAGATAGAGGTGGTTTAGGTTTACCTAGTTTTAAACTTTATTATAGATCGTGTGCCCTCCATTGGGTTACAGACTGGATTAGTTTGAAGAATAAGAGATTATAAACTTTGGCGGGAACCCCTAATAAATTTGGATGGCACGGGTATCTTTGGTACCAGAAAGCCTCAGAAGATAAGGAATTTTCTAAACATATAATTAGGCAAAGTCTATTGAGGGTTTGGAACAATTATAAGAAAATCTTCTATTTAAAAAAGCCAAGATGGGTTTCATTACAAGAAGCTCTTTTTAAGGATTCACTTATTAATAATGCTGATGATTGTTTACCATATGAAAATATATTATTTAGGTGTCGAGGAAAAGATGAATTGAAGTCACTGGGTGAGTTGCAAGGTTTGGGTTTTAATGGTAATTGGTTTCATCACAGAATTATGTACGAAATATTTAAGAAAGATCGGGATGGTGTGGGTATTCAAGATAGGGGTATGGCTGATAAGGAATTAGATGTAGCAAATTTAACTGGTCAGGGCCATATTGTGGGTAAAATTTATCAAATTTTGTTAAAATTGGAAACTGAACGGATAGTAATCAAGGATCACATGATTAAATGGGCAACTGATATTGGTCACTCTATTGATTTAAATGAATGGAAGAAAGCGTGGAATATCAATATAAAATTCACTAGAAGTGCTAATTTGAAAGAAAATTATTATAAAATGTTATACCGTTGGTATATCACTCCTCAAAAAATTGCTAAAATAGATAAAAATTATCCTAATAGGTGTTGGAAATGTGGGAAAGAATTAGGAACATTATATCATATGTGGTGGGAATGTCGTTGGGCAAAAATGTACTGGAATCAAATACATTCCATGATTAAGGATTTATTACAGGTAGATTTTAGATTTAGTCCAAAATTATATCTTTTGAATATCTTAGATGATTGCAATATAAATAATCAGAAATGTTATATTAGAGTTCTGTTATATATGGTGACGGCTGCGAGAATGGTGTATGCCCACTATTGGAAGAGACAAGAAATTCCGTCTTTAGATCTGTGGATAACGAAATTATATGAGATGTATCAGATGGATATAATAACTGCTCTGATGGATATTACAATTGATAAGGACAAAGTTGAAAATGAATGGTCCATGGTGACACAAATGTGGTTTAGGCAATGGAAAGGGGTTTATATAGGTTGAGAAGATTTACGAAGACTCATAGGTTTGGCTGTAGGTTTTCTGTTTTGTCTTTTGTGTTTTTTTTTTTTTGGGTAAGTGTGTGGGTGTTAGTTTATCTGTTTATTTGTTTTTTATTATTATTATCTAATACATGTACACTCTTATGCAGTACGTTATTTAATATATGTGTATATGTTATGTAATATGCATAAAGTTGATTAATAAAGATGATTGAGAAACAAAAAAAAACAAACAAACAAAAAAAAAGAAACAAAACAAAACAAATCTTTCATTACCCAATCAGCATGAGGTAGATATTGAAGTTTGTGAGTAACCAGAACAACAGTCCTCTTGTCATCTCGTAGCATATTGAGGATTCCTTCTTGCATAAGATGGTCACTTAAGTGGATATCCAGTGCAGAAAATGGATCATCCTAACCAATATAAAAATATATTGTCAGATAACTGTTCTCTGTAATGGGATATAATTTCTTTTGCAATAGAAATAAACTTTTTAGAAAGTGTCACTTTCTTTATGATATAGCACAATTACAAGGGGGAAACTAGTGGGCTAAATTTTAATGGAAAATGGAAATTGGACTTAAGTGGTTTTCTGCTCAGTGGAAAGTAGAGAAGACAGCAATCTTTTCCAAAAGAAATTAGGACCAACAGAAGAAACAGTATGCCTTTCCAGGAAAGGATGAACCTTCCACTTTCAAGACTTGATTTCAATAACTCATTATGAATGCGTTTCTAAACACCATTCTAAGAACAAAATAGCAGTAAAGATAAACATGACAGGGAGACAGGAAAGATGGGTTGCAGTGATGTTCTCTAGTGACAGCACTCTGTAGAACTAAACAAACGCATTGCACAAACTTTCTCTCCATGAAACTGCTTAATTAATGAGGACTGGTCCATGACAACTTTTAAAAATATTGCCGTAACATTATTGTTATTGTGTGACTTCAAGTTATTTCTGACTTACAGTGATCCTAGGGCTACCCTATCATGGGGTTTTCTTGCCAGGATTTTTTCAGAGGGGGGCTCACCTTTGCCTTCCTCTGAGGCTGAGACAGTGTGACACGCCCTAGAACACCCAGTGGGTTTCCACGGCTGAGTGTGGATTTGAACCCTGGTCTCCAGAGTCATAGTCCAGCATTCAAACCACTACAGCATCCTGGCTCAGGCTGCCATAAGCATAAACGAAAAGGGAAAAAACTCACTGTTCTCCTGTAGCGGTGCAGTTATGATAAATGCTGGACAAGTCCTACATATTGCATATCTATCATTTTAATTTTCACCCTTGAGCTTTTGATCTACTTAATTGTAACCTATTTTTTAAAACTTAACACTTTACAATAAGTTGAGTGATAAGTCCAAAGCAGCTGGAAAATGACATAAACTAGGAATAATAAAATCATGATTGATTTTCTCTGGGCCTTCATGGACCCCCTGCCTGATGTCATTTCTGAGGGAAGTTTTGTGGCTGAATAGAGACCCA
The DNA here is from genome assembly GCA_948474755.1 of Ctenosaura bakeri. Taxonomy (NCBI): domain Eukaryota; kingdom Metazoa; phylum Chordata; class Lepidosauria; order Squamata; family Iguanidae; genus Ctenosaura; species Ctenosaura bakeri. The sequence continues at coordinate 686,281 of CAOLHI010000178.1, read as the reverse complement.
ATTTACATATTTTCATTGCAGCACAGAATTCATTTGTGGATGATATGACCCCCATATCATACCAGCAACATTTGCAAAGTGGAACCAAAGTGGAATCACATGTCTTGCTCAAATGTCGCAGTTTTGTTGCATACCAGTCTTCAGTTATAGGCTCACAATACGTACTTCACTCTTAAAACCAAATGATCTTAGCTACTTGCAAGTGTTTTTGGTTTATCAACCCAGTTCTCTGCCTATTTCCTACGCCTTTGTGGATTTATTTTGTTGACATCTTTGTTCTCTTTCTCAAACACATTTCCGATGTTAAGCTGGTAATATTAGTCACTGTAACCCCATGGTTGTTCAATATATGCTTATACATGTTTTAGCACAGGCAGACTGAAACCAGATTGGTTGCTAGTCAAGACACATGTAAGTTTTGTATAGGTATGCATAGATATCTAATCAAGCACAGGTTCTTACTAACTGACGAATTTTGTAAGCTTTGTTTTAGAATGTGGAATTAGTTATGCTCAGCTTACCAGGACCACAACATTTGTCTGTTGGTAAAGAGCTCTTGCAACACTGATCCGCTGGCGTTGACCTCCAGACAGATTAATGCCCTGTAGTAAAGCAACAACAACAACAACAAATTAGCTATAAAAACTACAGTACTGAGGAAATTGCTGAAATGTTGTGTTACCAAAGCACCTGGAACTTAATCTAAAAGCAGTGTTTTCTTTGGATAAAGCAAAGAGATAAATATCAAAAGTTATTAAACGATACAACATTTTCATCCTCTGTCTCAAGACTGTTTACCATCATCTATTGATTATGTATGTAGTGCTTTGAAAGTATAATAAAGTGATTTATCGTTCATTCTATCATTAGCCCACACGATAGCTCCTGAAATCAATATTAATTCTCATTTTACAGCAAAAGAATCTAGAAGATAATGAGTTGGGGAAAGAAAATAAGCAACTATGTCTAAGACAAGATATAACTTAATGTTCAAGTATTAAACACCAGACTTTTAGCCTCTTTTATTCTGATGACATGAGAACTAGTATGAATGTTGGGCTAAAACTTTGGAAAACTAGCTTTGGAGTTCCTGCTTGGGCATGGAAACCCACTGGGTGATCTCGAGTAAGCCACATTCACTCAGCCTCAGAGGAAAGGAATGGCAAGCCTCTTTTGGAGAAATCTTGTCAAGAAAACCCCATGATAGGATTGCTTTAGGATTGCCATATACTAGAAATGAAGTGAAGCTACACAGTACCAACCACAAATTTTGATGCTACTCCTCAAAATTGGAGTAGGCAACTGTAGTTGGTCTGTGACCCAATTATTTGTCCATGAAACCTCTTTGGGACCATGCAAACTGCCAAAAATGCTCCCCAAAACAAAATAAAAAACCCTGGAAGTGATTGGAAGTCCATCTCTTATTAAAAAAAAAATGATATTTTTTGATGTCAAAGACTGTGTTGGGGCCATGCAACCTACTTAAAAGGTCAATCACCACTTTTGGATGGTTCCAAGAAAGACAAAATTTCTTTCGTTTTCTTTCCATTTTTCTTCCATCCTTTCTTTTTAAGCCAAGAAGAGGTCATCCCAGGGAGTCTAGAGATGTTGAGGATTCCTAAAACAGCATTTGGGGTGGGCATACTTTTCCCATCTCTACTGTAAAACATATATTGAAAAAAGCTGAAAAAGCTGAAATTTATGTAATGAAGAACCTCCTTTGTGGAATTGAATTTTCCTCCCTCTTCACACTATTTAGTGTAGCTAGAGTTTTCTTGCGTGAAAGTGCTGGCTTCTCCACATAGTGATAATTGTTACACGTATCTGAGGTGGAGAGTGAATTTTATACTCACTTCAACATTGTTTCCAGCTGTCACCTTGTTAAATCCTCACATAAAATCAATAAAGGCCATTTACTCATATCAGAATAAATAAATACATCATGTGATGTTAAGGAGCATTTTAGTAGTTCATCTTTAAATCAGAGTGTTCTAATGAAGTCTAGATAACTTTTTTTAAAAAAAACATATTTTATTCAGTAAATATAAATCCCAAAGACAATATTTAAGTGATATCAGATATATTGACTGAAGTTTAAAAGAACTGTTTTGTTAGCCAAAACTGAAACACTGTTTACAAAGTGTAAAGCTTTCAAACTAATGAACTGAAAGTGTATTTACTCTACAAACTGGTTTTCTCAAATAACTGTCTGATTTTTAAGAACATATGACAAATCAGAGTGTTTAATTAAAGTATATATATCTACATCATGAATATGGTCACTAACCCTCTCTCCAATCTGAGTTTGGTCTCCATGAGGTAGTATGTCAATATCAGGCTGAAGAGAGCAAGCATCAATTACTGCTTTGTACCTGTGGAAACAGAACTGGTAATTGTCAATCCACATAGATATTGCCTTACAAGCACATTTTACTTGCTTTTAAGGATAAGATTAATCAGCTGGGTAAGTCACACGCTGGAAAAAGCATGTTTGCTAAGTATTAATTGTTCTAATGGGAACTCTGTCCGTTCCAGGTAAATAAATGTCATTTTTGCTAATAATGCACTATAGGGTGTTCAAAGGTTAAAAATAGATTAAATATTCCCTGGTCCTGTTTGTTGCTGGGCTTGAATTATCCTTAGGAGACTGAACACACATCTTCAAGGTATCTACTGCTATTTTTAAGAGGCTTGTGATCCAAATGACTTGAACGGTATGATTTGGAAGTTTAATATCATCAGCATTGTACGATCAGGTGACACTGCAAAGATTTGAAGCTAGAGCCATATGTATCAGGAACAGTGCACTCCATTATTGTTTGTACTGGTAATAGCAGATCATTACATACAACAAATGGAAAAGAGATGCAGGATGTGGCTGCACTACCTGAAACAAATTTGACATAGAGAAACAAATTGTAAGCTACAATTCTATTGTATCATTAACATTATTCAAACATTTTCCTTTGGGCTTTATTTGCAGGAGCTGAACTGATCCTATCAAAGACACATTTAAGGACTGTGATCTTTTAGATTTTCTAGCCTTGAGCAGTCATGATCATGCTATTTCTGTCCTGTGAACATGGTACACATATTACCTCTAAATTTCTATTACTCACAGAGATCAAAAGGTAGTATCTCATAAGGGAGAAAAGCAGGATACACATTCAATCAATCAATCAATCAATCAATCAAATGTTCCCTAAGAAGAATGTAAGCTTAACCAGCAATATTAATGTTGTGACCCATTAGTCCATGGATGGGCAAAGTGCAGCCTGTGGGCCACAGTGACTTTTGGGACCCCCAAGTCTGGTCACTGTAGCACCCAGGCAGTCTGAAAATTTTAGAGATAGTTTTGGGTGATTCTCCCCTCCCCGAACTGTCCAGAAACACTCCAAACTGCCAAGAAATGCAGCAGTTTGCTCCCCAGACTTCCTCAGGGCCCCCATCCCCCAAATAAAAAGCAGCTGAGGATCAGCCAAAATGGCTGGAACAGCTTTGACTTCAGTTTCAGCATGCAAAACATTTAAGTGAAACCCATTGTGAAGGCATGTGGGGAGGGAATTGCCCCACTGCAGTTCCCAGCTCCAGAATCAATATTTAAATATTTAGGTTTATAAAATTTTTGCAAAAATTCCAGTTCGAAACATTGAGACATATTGTTGCCCCAGCTGTGGCCACTTCAGTCTTGTTTCACATGCTATATGCCACATGGAAGCATTTTTTTGATAACTTCGAAGTGGGTTTTTTGTAATGTATAAATTGGCGAGTTAAATGGTAAATTACAGCAGATGTCAATACAGGACTTCTAAGAAAATACTGGTATGATTGATATGATTCAATGCTTTAAATCATTTTTTAGCTCAAAGGCAACTGCTTCTGACATAAAAATTCAACAACTAGGCCATGTAACCAGGAAAGCAGTGTTTACAATAAAAAAATGTTCACTATATGGCTCGTAAGACTGAATGATTATTGTGTGTTCATGTGCTACTTAAACGCATTACCTTTGTTTATTGAAGGGACTTTCAAATGTGATATTCTCTTCCACAGTAGCATTTAGCAACCATGGTTTCTGGGAAGCATATGCCACTGATCCCCTTTTCCTGGAAAAAAAAAATAGAGAGAGAGAAACAGAGGGAGAGAGAGGGAGAAGGTCTTCTGGTTTATTATTTATTTAAACACACACTGATTTTTTCCCCACTAATACATTCATTGGGTGTCTCCTTTTATATATACGTTTGCGCTTTCTCTCTCTCCCTCTTTCTCATACAGAAGGCACATTAGAGAAAATATTAGTAACATTTTCTACCCTACTTATACAAGGTTACAATCAGGACAGTCTCTAGTAGTTTTGTTTTTGGTATTGGAGCGTACGATTGACATTCAATAAGCACACTGAAAGAATGCAAGTGTCCCCCTGCTCCACCTGGTGGATTTGCACACGGGAGGCAAAAGCTGCTTCCTCCTTCCTCCTTAGCTCATACCTGGCCAGACCCATGCAGCCATGTGGTGGGCTGGAGTGGTGACCATAAACATCTTGGGATACCGATGCATATTCAAAGCAAGGCCTGTTGCACTAGGAGGAACAGAATGCTTTGTCCAGCAACATCTCCCAGTATATAAATCCAGGTGTGATTGGAGGTTACGCAAACATATCTTACCAACAGGATTCTAGCCTTAAAGTGCAATCACATAAATTATTCCTTTGGACAACATTTATTATGGCAAAAGTGGATGGATTGGCAAGTGGAATCATATATCATCATATTAACTAAATATGAAGGATGACAAAGGTTTGACATAACTGGAAGTGATTTGGCAAAACTGGTTTTTACGGAAAGAGCTCTGAGTTGTTTCCAAAGACCAACAGCATGTTTGTGCTGAATCATGATGAATATACAGGTTTTGAGCTTTCTGTGACACGGATTCATAGAGATAAGAACAGACCTATAGGTTTCTACTGCACCACAGGTAACAAGTATAAGGCTATATACCTCTTTCTGATCAATGTTTCAGACAACTATAACATTTATTCAGTAGTGACTTTAGCTGTCTGAAAAAATATTTTACCATTGAGAATGGCACTCTATTATTACAGCACTTCTTGTTTTGGACCATGCATCTCTGTTTAGTTTCTATGGCTGCTTCTCTGTTTCTCCAGCTCTCTAACTCGATGAAAGCTGAATCCCTTAGAATGTCTAGAGCTGGTAACTCTAGACAAGGAGATGCTAGCCAACTCCTCTACAGTTTCCAGAAAAAGCTAATATCAGCAGTGAGCACTAAGCATGTGTCTGCATTATCCCAACAGGCAATAATCCAGTAAAAGAATTTCTAGGCCTTAAGAGGAATCCCAGGTCTTAAAAACCAAGCCATATTCATTGGATATTGACGTTCTTCACACAGGTTGCCCTGAAGATCAGACATCTGCTGTTCTCCACATGGCATGTCCCTTCAGTTTGAACAGTGGCTAACAGTTGCCCAGATAACAAACAAGCTTAGAAAGACAGAAGGCTGCTTTATATTGAGCAAGAATTATTGTCCAGCCAGCTCAGTATTGTTATTGGTAGTGCTGAGTAAAATGGTCAATACAAAACCCATGGATGTGGCTCTCCAGGGTTCTGAACTGGAATTTTCCCAGCCCTATCTAACATATTCTTATTTTCATCTCTATTAATATGCCTCCTTAGTTGTTTTCTAAATAGCACTTAACCCCCCCCCCCAAAGACTCTGATTTTCTGTGTGGCAGAATGAGAACACCTCATTTACAGATGACTCTGAAATTATTTCTAGGTCATTTTCAAAATGCAATACCTGGTTTCCAAGTCAACAGCTGTTTCCCTCTCTGGGCTGCAGGAAAAAAACATACAGTGCAATATTTTAATAAATTGTTTGGAAATACTTAAGGGAATCTTAAAGAAGAATCTTCCAAGAACCATTGTGATAATTTACAAGACAGTGTGTGTGTGTGTGTGTGTGTGTGTTAAAACTCTGAAATTTCTGGAAGAGCTGATGAGAAGTGATGCTTTCATATTCATCCCATACATGGTTTTTTATATACTTAAGGGAGGCGTAACATATCCATTGGCATTTAAGGATATAGACACATTGAAGCAACTTCAGAGAAGGGTAACAAGGGTAGAAAGAAGTATGGAGAACGAAACATATGAGGTTGAAGGAGCTGGGCTTGCTCAATTTAGTGAAGAGAAGACTGAGGAGTGACATGAATGCACTCTTTAAATGCCCCAAAGACTGTTATAGAGACAAGAATGCAGGTTTGTTCTCTGCTGTCCCAGAGTAGGATAGCAGTAGGACCAGATCTAATGATTTTAAGTAACAGGACAGTAGATTTTGACTGGACATTGGAAGGAACTTCTTACCAGTAATGGAACCAATTGCCTAGAGAAGTGGTAGGCTCTCCTTTGGATGTCTTCAAAAAGATGCTGGACAGGTACCTGGTGTGGATGCTTTAGTTGGAGATCCTGCACTGAGCAGGTGCTTGGACCTGATGGCTCATTAAGTTCCTTCCAACTCTATGACATCATGAATCTACTAGCTAATCGAACAAGCCTGTAGCAAATGATGGTGATGATGACCAAAATCCATTAAGCAGTTATGAATGTTCAATCTAGAGTCATACATTTGTAGCTGATTCATAGTCACAAGTCTTATGTATTTCATAATTTTGGGGAATATATAAGCACTGTGAAAGTTCCCTAATCACCACTTACTAGTAAGCAGTCACTGTGATCAATGTTGTTTCTTTATTGATCAAGAGGCAGCTGAGTGATCGACCCATCACTCCCTTGCATGAGTGATCTCCAGTGTGATGCAGAATTGTGATAGGAACTTTGCTTCTCTTGGAGATGGTATTAGATATGACTCATGGGAGAGATGGAAACATGATTGACAGGGAAACAGATCCCTATTTATCACAGAGGAAAGGCTGCTTCCTGGCAAGCAAGGATGAGGAGGTTGGGGCAGGTATCATAACTATGATGGTTATGCATTCATAGCTGCCCAAATGTATTCTGGCCAATAATGATAATGATAATAGTGGTGGTGGTGATGTGGCTTTCAATAATTGCAACTTTCTAACAGGCTGTGCAAGGTCAGTTCATGCTATAGGGACAGATAAGAATATTTCTGCTTTAGAATGCCTGGGAAACTCTTCCTATATCAGGATCAGGTCATCTCCTATCCCTTTATCCAGGAAAGTGTTAGCACTTTCCAAAACAAAGGGAAAAGGATATGTGAAGATCAGGAAAAATCAGATTGTTCTCATTCTGAGGGAGTGTATTTTGGCTGTAGTCCAGTCTAGGAACCTGGTATTGGGGTGGAATCTAGTTCATCACTGGGAGCCAGTGAATAGCAGCTGTGATGTAGGGCTGCTTGGAGCACTTAAAGGGATATGAGCCAACTTTGCCTTTAGGTTTTATTACTGCATCCCACTTAACATCTTCATAAGTCTTGTTGCTTTGGTGCACCGGTAACTTCATAGAATCATAGAATCTTAGATCTGGAAGCAACCACAAGGGCCATCTAGTCCAACCCTCTGCCATGCAGTAAAACACAACTAAAGCACTCCTGAAAGATGCCCATCCAACCTCTGTTTAAAGAACTCTGAAGAACGAGACTCCACCACCCTCAGAGGCAGATTATTCCACTGTTGAACAGCTCTGACAGCAATAAAGTTCTTCTTAATGTTTAGGTGGAATCCTTTTTCTTGTAATTTGAACTCATTGGTTCATGTTCTAGTCTCTAGAACAGCAGAAAGCAAGATGGCTCTATCCTCTACATGACACCCCTTCGGATATTTAAAATAAAATATTTAACATAAAAGAGGAAGGCCAGATTGCAGATGGATAAACTCGTTCAAGAAAGATGTGTTCCTGAATCTGTAAGACCTGAGCAGCGTGGTTGGTGATAAGGTGACTTGTAGGTCCCTTATCCATAGGGTCACCATAAGTTGAAGTTGACTTGATGGCTGTTAATAGCAAACCATGTCACCTCTTAGTCTCTTCTTCTCCAAGTTTTGTTTCATTTTGACAGACGTTCAAGCCATAGTTGCCTGAGAACTGGGTGGGCCAGGGGCCCTGTATTCATTATGGCAAATAGGTAATATCCACTTTCAACTGGGCTCCATAGACCTTGGAAATAACTAAATTGTGAGCTAACTAAATTGTGAGTTTCTATTACTTGACTCATAGATTTCCTAATCAACACAGACATTACTCTATGCTTTAATAAGTTAACTATTTTTAGAATGCTAGAATACATTAGACGGTTGGCTCTTCTTCTTCTGGTGGATTCAGTAATATAGGAAGGCCTAAGAAGAAGCAGAATTAGAATTGGCAGAAACACATCACCTGGCTCAGCTGCTAGCTAGCAGAACCCATTAGGCTATCTGTCTTTCTGGGATGTATGGAGTACATTAGGACTATTTTATTTTCCCCTCCTCTGTTGATTTCATTATGATTACTACTGTATGTTATTGTCTAATATATAATATTTTATATTATTATTTTCTGCAATGAATTTCTTTGTAATCTTCTAGTGTATTTCTTGTATTGTCACAGAGTGCTACATACTTGGATCATTAAGTGAAACATTTTCCTCAGTCTCAACCCCTGTGATTTTTTTTCCTTTCTTGGTTTCTCCTTCATCTCTTCCTTGCTTTCCCTGATCCAATAGTCAAATGCTTTGAGGAGACTGGTGAGGTTGGAGCTATGGAGCCAAATGAAGGGTACCTCCTAGTGCCTTTAATGGAAGCAATTGTAAGACCTTGATTAACAAAGCCATTTTGTTTCCTGCCACCTTAGATATTACTGAACATTATTAAATCTCTCTTTTCTGAATAAAGTCCTGGGCAAGTGGGGGGCACACAACCAGAGATTTTCTTGAGTGAATGTTATTATCTTGATTCATGCGTACATTCAGGCCTGGCTTTGGATCAGAAATAGCCTCTATCACTTTGGATAATTAATGACCTACAACCAGAATTAGACAGAGACAACATGGCATTTTTCTGGAATATATTTATAAGAAAGTTGGAGGCACTGCTTTAAAATGGTTCTGGATCTATATAGCTACACATTGGTAGAAAGGTGCACTGGAAGATAATTGCTTGATCTCTCGTCAGGGCTCTAATTTGTCCCTTGTGCTTGTTAACATGTACATGAAACTGCTAGGGGAGTTAATCCAAAGTTTTGGACTGGGTTCTATTAATATCTGAGAATTCCATCTCTCTCTTTCCTTTTCAGATGAAGTGAAAGAAGTGGTAGAATTCTTGAATTGCTATCTGAATGCAGTGAGGGACTGGATGTGGGTGAACAAATTGAGGCACAATCTAGACAAGATGCCAACTTTGTTGGTCAGTAGCCAATCCAATGTACATTTGTTCTGGATAAGATGACTCTTATATAAAAGCTGTAAATAGTTTAGGACCAGGAATATCTGAAGGACTGCCTTCTCCTCTATGAAATGGCCATAATGTAAAATCTCTATCAGAAGCTCTGTTATATGTTCCACCACTTAGAGAGGTTACGCAAGTGGGGATAAGATTTTTTCTGTAGTAGCTTCCTCCCTCCCTAGAGAGATTAATTGTGTATTATTTACTGTGTTTCACATGGGCAGCAAAGATGATTTTGTTTCATCAAATATTCAGTGTGGGTTTCCTATTTATATTTTTATTTTATTTATATTTTTTCCTCTAGGAACCCTGGGCTGCAAACATCTCACATAAAATACAATCTAGTGTAATATTATTAAAATCATAATTCTAAGAACAGAGGCAAATAAGAAGATAAGAAGCATCTACATGATAAAGGACCAGACACCCATCAGGAAGGAATTCAACAGCTGAGTTGCCACTACTGACAAGGTTCTACTAAAGCAAAGTGGCTGAAAGGCCACAATTTTAGTGGTGCTCTCTATTTTTTATATTAATTTTATGATAATATGAAAAACATGAGAGAGGATTCATTGTAAATGGGCATCCTCAAAGAGAAAAAAACAGAAGAAGCTATGGACCTTTGTCAACACTGTCTGTTGTGTTGAACAGTAATCACATTAACTCATGGTTGCTTTATTAATTAATTAGAAATAAAGCAAAACAGCTGTGGTTTCATGAAAAGTTTATATTTCGTAACAACTGTGAGATCGCTGAACTATAGTAAATACATTCTTCAAGTCATTAATAAATGAAAACAATTGTTTGATTTGTCGCTTTCATTTTTTCAGTATATTTGCTCCTACAACTCCCATCATTTGCAACCAGCATGGAAAGTCTTATCCTATATAATATTCCCAGTTCCATGCAATTCAGCATTGTTGGAATGATGGTCATGTTATGATACTAGCAGATTTTAATCCGACTATCCTCCAGAATTTTGCTGCAATAAAAAGAATAGCCTGCTTTTCATTATTAATCTCTATGAATATATTGAATTTCTTTTTCTTAGACACTCCAGAAAATAGATCTCTCTTAAGTTTCCTTGTAATACAATAGCTGTAGAAAACATGCATACCATTCAACATTGCACAGATGAAAATTAGAACCCATGGGCCCAAGGAACATTGAAGTGTGGTAAAGATTGCAACGGTTATTAATAAGAGCACAAAAGCTAGAAGAAGCTGCAGCAGTTTGCTTTTGCCTGACCCTACCAAAAAGGACAAGGCTCTGCCCGTCCTCTTCTCCCTCTCCCCCTTGTGAGTTGAGTGCAAACTACTTTTGCATTTAGAACTCAGTTTGCACCAACTGAAGTAAATTGGACTAAGGGGGAATGTTGGATGAGGACAGAAAAACTGGGACATTTTAAGAGCACCTGGAAAAGTGGGATGACACAGGATTAATCAGGACTGTCTTTGCCAAACTGAAACAGTTGGAGACTATGGAAGACGTGAGTATTACTCCAGTAGTTTTCATCATGAAGGTTGAGGCAAAGAATCTATTTAGCATTTCTACAGTCTTCCTCTCTCCTTAAAAATTTATTTCACTTCTGAAGGGCCTATAATCTCTCCCTCCTTTTCCTAAAAGGATTAATTGCTACTTTCCCTGCCAAACTGGGATAGCTGGATGGCATGAACATGATGAACAAAAATCATAATTACCTGACATCTTCTCCTGTCTCACTATCAGGAATATTACTGCATTACCAGTAAAAGGAAGAAAAAAAGGTTGATATAAGTACATATGAATAATTTGTGCACAAGAACATTGGCAGTTATTCTTTGCATTTATGTTGACAAATACTTTTCATATAGCTGTTAGAATTGGAAAATAACAGTATCATTTAATTCTTCATACATTTCTCAATGTTTTAGCAGTCAAAACATTTTAAAGCAGACTTAAGAATGTTAACCAATGTTAAAAACTTAAGTTGCTGAGACATGCAAATAGATTTGATACATAGTGATACAGCAAACTGAATAAATGAATGATACAATGAACTTAACCACTGCTAAGATGTAAAAATAAACCAGACAACTGGTATTATATTTAAATCAAGTACCTTGTATCAGATTTTGTAGCCTTAGGTATGACAGAGAAGTGCACGCCAAAGCTATAGATTTCTATGCATTTATGACACTTACATACAGGTAACAGTGTCCTGGTTTTAAACAGGAGCTAGACCATAGGGAACCAAAGTCAACTAAGCCCACCCCCTTATGCCTGATATTAACTTTAAACTGGGCCATACTGGCTCAAAGAAGCAAAGGCCTCCTTACTGTCCCTGTTCAATCCATCAATTTATTAGTGCTTTCTTTTTTCATCATTAAAAAAGAAATAGTCCTGTCCTTTCTAAGATTTATTTCTTCTAATTGTGAGAGCTTGGTTCACTATTAGGTAATAATGATTTACCAATTACAAGCTGTTAAGAAAAGAGCAATTTCATATAAATATGATGCATTCCTCATTTTTTTGCCATTGACTTTTAAAACTTGAGAGCATTTCACTTCAATATTTGATTATAATGTTTTATAATTTAAACCTTAATTATGTAGTCAAGCTGCTACTACCAGAGATTTGTAAAAATCTGGCAAACAGACAAAAATTAAGAGACGTGATGTAGCATAGACCATTTATCCAATGTGCGCTAATCAAGGCAATTTCCCAGAAATACATGAAGATTTAAAGGAGATATGCAGTTTGAAAAACTTTACTGAAATACTTTTGAATAAAGCTGCATACCACTTACATAGAACTACCTGTACAAATAGTCACCTGTTCTCTTACCTACGCTAGTTAGGAAGAGCATGCTTGGGATAATTTAGGCCATTTCCACACTAGAATGTTATAGCGCTATTATTCCACTTGCAACATCCCATCGAATCCTGGGGTTTGCAGTTTCAGGAGGGGCTGCCTGGCCCCTCCTGAAACTGCAAACCCCAGGATTCCATAGAATGTTTAAGTGGAATAATAGCACTATAACAGTTTAGTGCGGAAATGGCTTTAGATGGGGAATATAATATGGTTGGAAAGGTTAAATATTCTTTTCCTCAGTTTAACTGCTCTGATCAAATTTAGAGCACTGGCACATGCTTCAAAGTAAAAATAGAAACACCAAGAGCTCTAGTCAGAATGTCCCTAATCTAATAGATGGTCCAACAGAAGTCAGTGTTGATAATCCATGAGGCAGTGTGTGCAGTGCATATTGTGTAAGGAATTCAAGTGACCTTGGCTTCATATTAGAGCAAGCTTAACCAAGAGAATTTTACTATCCTGCTCCCCCTAATTCTGCTTTCTTTGTGTGTAGTTTCTGGACACTATAACAGACTCTTAAAGCACCATATTTGTGCCTTCACTAAAATCAGTAGAACTTACTTAAAGTTACTTTTATTAAATAAAACAAATAAATAAAATACTTAATTTTCTAGGTATGGTTGCAGCTGTGTACATGAAAGGATTAAGCAAAGAAACCAAAGACATTAATAAAGATACACGGTACACTTGCAGTTCAGCATTCACCAGAACCATAATAAAATTCACATGCACGAACATGACACTGAGGATAAGTCTATGCTTCTCTTGTAATTGCACAGTAATACAAACATGTAAATATACAATAATATAGAATATAAATAATATTACCTGTTCCAGGTTACGTTTCCTGATACCTTGTGCATCTCCCCGAGTATCCCTAGCAAGAGCGATGACTTACCGCAGCCCACCTGGCCCACAATCATTGTCAACTGACCTACAATAATAGACATAATTTAATGTGAAGTTTTGACTTACTGAAGACATTGGCAGCCATCCAGAGAGCAATGAATTTCCCTCCACCTATACTGGAAAGATGCTTGAGAAGGTACTTCCCAATTCACACTGTGTAGTTGTCTGCTTATGTAGCTATGGATAAGGGCACACATCTATATCTGATCTTTGTGCAGAAGACCTCATCTGTACATCTCTCTATTTGCTTGAAATTTTTTTTTAAAAAAATTGTATTATAGGGTGGATTAGTACCTCGCGGAATTCGAATATCAATACCGGACAATGTTGGAGCTCCTTCAGGTGTCCACGTGAAAAATCCATTTGTTACCTATGGCAGTACCATCAACAGAGAAGAGAAATAACCTTTATTGTTACTAAACTTCAGTCATATTTTTCCTTTAAAACATTAAATGCGTTTTTTACTAAACATTTTAGCTTCATCTGAATGTATTTGATCAGTTATTCATTCTTTTTTGTTAATTTTTTTTTTTTGGCTTAATGTATTATGATAATTCTGTGCTTTAATACTATATCATCTTCAGATATTATGTGGGAGGTAAAAAAAGACCTTTCGTTTCATGTTTATACAAACTCTGTGGCTAGTCTGAAGATCTTAACAACTGTGGCTTTTAAAAAACTATTAAATCCATACACTGCCATGTAACATATAACTATACAACTTCTGTAAATATTAAAAATAAAATTAAAATAGTTCTTCTTTTATACCCAATGACAAAATTGAAATTCAGGTAAAACATTTGGAGGACAACTGTCCCCAAAGTCCGATGGAGGAAAGAATTCCAGTGAGCTGCATCCTCATTGTTCATACATTGTGCACTGAAAGCATTATCAAGGCAGTGTGAGAGAACACAGGAATGGAGGTTAGTAAGTGAAGAGCCATACAGGCAGTGAATGACATCATTGTTCTACAGGTCTCCTAGATCAATCTACCCAGTGAAAGAACACCCATTTCTTAATTTCTAGAAAAAGAGATTTATTTAAGGAAATATCATTCTCCTTCTTTGCAGCTTTTCTGTCTGATCTCTGATGTGTGAGGACTCTGCTTCCTCAGAATTGAAAGAAATGAATGCTTCTCTTGCCTGGGGGCATTTTCTTCTTCTGTCACTTCTTAAGTTTCAGAAGCAGATGAAATCAGCTACAAGCGCTGAGCCCAGGCACAAATTAAATCTCTCAATGTCTAGAAAACTAGGTTGCATCTGAGTGTATGGGAGAGTGAGCCATGCCTCTTAATAAGACTTGCCATGCAACCTGATAACTGTGTTACCAACTGGTTCCTTCCTGCCTCAGAAATCAGTGAAAGATCAAAATCAATAACAAATGATCCTTTGGCAGATATTTCCCAATGCAAGTACATATTTCAGGCAATAAGTTTCTCCTGCTTTGTCACCCTGGAACTGTGGCTGTAGAACTCCAAGCTTATAGTAACAACAGTATGAGAAAGAGTGACCTTATTATCACCTTTACACAATAATCATCTGCTTCTGTGACTTTAACAGGTCTTCTTATAGGAGAGCTGTAATTGTTCCAGTCCTCTCTGGCAGGCCTCTTACGGTTAACAACTTTGAGGGGCTGTGCAGGACCAGGAAGACAGAAATGCATGGTAAGTGGCGACAGGAGTGTGGAAAAGCATTAAACGGCAATGGAGAATGAGAAGGTTTTCTGGTAAGAATCACTCACTGCCACTGCAGAGCAACTAAAATGGCAGAGGAAATCTATCCCTATCAGAAATTGCTGTGAAGCAGCACTGCAGGCACCTGGGTGGTGCCGGTGGGGGGCTTCACCTCAATGCCATGAAGATATGAGCTTGCCAATTGGGCAAGGAGTCCATGCTGGCATTTACAACCTACTTCTGCTACAGGCTGCTATCCAGCCAGGAACTTTACATTTGCACAGAGCTGACTGAAGATGTATCCACACTGCAGAATTATAGTGGTTTCCTACTATTTTGGTGAGATGAGGTTTTTAGAATCCTCTGCTATAGAGTACTAGTGCAGGGGAAGGAACTAAAGCTCACTGAATGTTAGATCCCTTACCACATCACCGGACCCTGCTTTCTATAGGATGGTGTTGTAGCAGTTAAACTGACATCAGACTGCTATAATTATGCAGCATGTGGATCTGTCCCCTTTATCTTCACTGCTGTCACCTATTCATTTCTGAGCTTCCTCCTTCCTCCTCGGTTATTCCATGATGTAAGCTAGTGACTGCTTCTAGCAAACAGCAATCACTATTCATCACTGATCTTAAACAAAAGCTGTCAAAGTACAGTCCTCAATAAATGGACAGGAGCACCAATATCTTTTGCCACTGTTAGCTATTAATTACAAGGGAAGTGACAGAGTTATTGAAGTGATTCACAAGGATTAAAGAATAAAGGGTGACATATCACACAATTGTCTTAAAATCCAATACAAATACTTACAACAGCTTGATATTTGCTGTGGTTGTCTTTGCATTTTGACTCTGAACATTTGTCATGCTCCTCTCCAATTTCTTCACTTGAAAGAAATTCACTCAGTTTCTGAACACTGTGAAAAGAGAAAAATGGTGGCAAATAAAAGTAAATTATAGACGTTGCTGTCTTCAACCACATTAGATAGATTATATCAGGAACAAGGAATTTAATTAGAGTTTTTCTTTTTTTGGAGGTACGGTTATGTTATATTCGTGAACACTATTATAGCCTAGGAAGGAATAGAGGAAGACTATGAAAGTACATATAATTGTATAAGTAGTTCCTATCAATATTACTATTATTTATTGATTATGTATTTTATTTGTTATATTTTTAATATAAAAAAAAAAGAAATCCCACAAAGCAGCCTTCAGTGTTCAGCCCTCACATAGATCATCATGCTGCTTTATGTACAATCCTTTAGGCCAGTGCTTCTCAAAGTGGTGGTCTGTGGATCAGTGCTAGTCCGCATGCTATTGGCTGCCTGTCTGCAGCAAGTTTCCAGGAAAGAAACAAACAGTTGCAGTCAGTTGCAGCACTAACAAACTAATATGGTACTGTCCCCTGGGACACAGGTAAAAACTCCTGTTGGTTCCCCACATCAGACAGCTTGAGAAGCACTGCTCTTGTTAATTTCAAACTGGCATTTTGCCTAAAAATCAAGTTTTCTAACTTACCTGATTTGCAGCTCATAAGCTTTTGTACTATATTTGCCTCCATATAATAGTGCCAATGACACTATAATTCACTTGTGATATATTATAATGTCATGTATTGTGATAAACTTGTGATTGTTATAGACTGTGATGAATCCGGAGGTTGAAAATTTTCCTGTCCTCCACCTACGTTAGACAGAATTTGAATTTAATTGATAGTTTAAGCATGAGCTTGACTGACCATTTTGGCAATGCTGATTAGACCCACTGCATGTGTGAAAATGCAGATGGCAACCATAAAACATAAACTAATTCAGCACAGGGTGACTGATAGCAAGGTTACCTTTACAGATGGCAGAAATAAGTATACAGTTTTCCCTCCATATTCACAGGGGTTTGGTGCACAGAACACCTATGAAAGTAGAATAATTGCAAATAACTCCCCAGGGGCTATGGCTTGGCTGAGGTCATTGGCATCCCTCTGGGGCAGCCATCGCTGGCTGGAGTGATCCCACCCAGCAATCGCCCATAGAGGGGGATGCCCGCGACCAGTGGAAATTGTGTGAGGATGAAGTGATCTTGGCCATGCCATTGCCCACGGAAAGGGAGGCTGGTGGCCCTCTTGATGGTGTGGACAGAGCTGCTCTGGCCCTGAGTGCTTTCCTGGGTGGTGATCACAGGGTGCATTCGCTCTGTTCCTGTGACTGCCATCTGGAAGGGATGCCCCCAAACTCAGCAAAGTACGCAAGGCTGGAACGACCTCGGCCAGGTGATTTACTAAGATTGTAGGTGTCCCTTCCAGGTGGCGATCGCAGGAATGTAACTAGCCCATCCTGTGATCGCCCACCGAGAAGATGCCAACGATCTGAGCAAAGTAGGCAAGGCCAGAGTGGTTGGAGATAGCCTGGTTGAGGTCACTCCATCCTTGCTCACTTTGCTCAGACTGTGGGCGTCCCTTCTGGGGGGCAAGTGCAGGGCAGGTTATGCCCTTCCCTGTGATCACCCCCTGGAAGGGAGGCCGGCGATTGCGGACATCCCTTCTGGGTGGCAATCACAGGACAGGTTGGGCTCTTTCTCCTGATTGCCACCTGGAAGGGAGACTGCCAATCACAGGTATCCCTTCTGGGCAGTGATTGCGGGGCAGGTTAGGCCCTTCCATGCAATCACTGCCTTGAAGGGAGGTCAGCAATCGTGAGCATCCCTTCTGAGTGGTGATTAGGTTAGGCCCTCCCCTGTGATCGCTGCTTCCAGAAGGGAGGCTGACAATAGTGGGCATCCCTTCTGGGTGGTGATCGTGGGGCAGGTTAAACCTTTTCTGGCGATCACCACGTGGAAGGGAGGCCGGCAATCTGAGCAAAGCTCAGCGAAGGTCAGATTGTGGGTGTCCTTTCTGGGTGGCGATCATGGGAACAGAGCTAACACACCCCACTATCACCCAGGGCAAAGTGTGCAGGGCCAGAGCAGGTCCAGCCCACAATCACCCCCGGGAGGGAGGCCAGTGGCCCTCTCCCTGGGCTATTGTGTGGCCTGCTTGCTCTGGTTAGGGAAGTGGGGGAGGAGAATGAGGGGGAAGCATGCCAGCAAATGTGGAGAGAGAACTGTATATCATTTGTAGCAATTGTCACAAGGAGCTGCATATTAAACACAGAGTATCTCCAGAGTGTTTTCACTCAAGAAACCTTACCTCACAAGAGCTTTGACAGTGGACCTAACCACACTGGAAAGCAGGAACAAGGGTGTAACAAGGATGTGGAAAAGGGAGAGTGAAGCAAAGGCCACCGAAGGAGAAAAGTCAGCGTTTTTAAACACGTGGGCATGGACGACAAACGTCTTGTTAAAAAAAAAGCAAAAGAAATTATATCAGCCAACTTGCACATTCAAGATATAAATAGAAATATTTTTCTGCACCTTAAAAGACTTAATGAACTAGAGATATTATACAACTAAGCACTGCACATGTTCTTCAGAGAGCCTTATTTAACAATCAGCTATAAATACAACAATTATATAAGGCTTCTTTTTTCACATTGCAAAAGTAGGTAAAGAAGAAAATACACATTGAAGAGACAGCGCTGGTGCTTTTTTCAAAGCTTACAGGAGTATAAAATCATTCCATCAAAGAAACATCTCTGGATAGAATACAGGGACAATTTTTTGTCCTCCTTAGTAGACTGGATTCTGCACTCACCAAAAGGATCCCACCCAAAGGAAGGTGCCAGTGGGGGAGGGCTTAACCCATTTCTTATGCTTCCTAGTAGTCTGTGCATTGTGGAACAAAATCAACCCCAAGCAAGTTAGGTAGCATCATGTATGGATGTTATTTTCTAGAGGTTTTGAAATAACACTGTAACTACTCTTTTTTAGTTAAGTCATCACTCTGCCAGCTTATGTAACAAGCGCAAAGGAGAGTCCTTTTCTACATATATAAACAGAATCAAACCAAGGAAGGGTGCTGGCCCATTTTCTTTGTATAGGGTACTGCTGAGACAATGGTGACACATTCTGCAAATTATATGACTGCAGGTATGAACATATCAGGCTAGCAAAACATAAAGAGTGGCAGCTGGTAGATCCCTCTCCCATGCAATCTGCTGTAGGTTTCAGTCTGAACTTTACAGGAGCCATACAAGATGCTGAACCCTATTCCCAGGACAGATTCAGTACCTTGGATGTTTATTTAAAATTTAGACTGAGGGCCTTTCCACTCTGTACTGTTATAGTGCTGTTGTTCTACTTTCAACATCCTATGGAATCCTGGGGTTTGCAGTTTAGGGAGGGGCATTTAGAATTCTCAGCCAGAGGAGCTCCTTGGCCTCAGGAAACTACAAACCCCAGAATTCCACAGGATGTTGAAGGTGGAATAATAGCACTGTAACAGTGTAGTGCGGAAAAGCCCTAAAACTTTTAAACTACAGAGATGCCTTTCATCCCATATTGAGAGAAAGGCAGGATATGCATTTAAATTTGCAATAAATTAAAAATTTTAAAAATTTAAAAATTTAAATTTTTTTTTTTTAAAAATATCCAGGTCACTGGCACAGGATCCATGAGGCACTATAATAAACGGAAAATCTACTACTTTAGAAAACAATTTAAAGTGCGATACACATTTTAAAAAAGTAAGTTACAGTGTGAAAAACTGCTCTCACAGTTAGGTTATTCCATAGGTTATTCCATAATTCAGCCATAATATTGCTATAATCGTTTTATGTCATACCTAGGTCAATTAACAAATGTCTATACTTAACTAACATGATAACAGTGTATAGTATCACTGTTTCATCGTTACTTTGGGTTGGATCCAGAGCTGACAGAAAGAACAAGGACCTAGTGGAACCTTGCCAGTGAAGGAAGGATTCTGCAGAATGGCTTCTAGGAATTCTTTGTTTCTCCAGAAGTTCCTAGTGGCACTTTCTTTGTTACTTGGGAAGATCCCCTAACCCTCTAGAACAGCTTCTCAAGTAGGCTGCTGGGAAAAAGCAATCAATAAAAATGCTGTTCCATCCCCTCCCTCCAGTGCACCTCTGGATCCACTCCAATTTAATTTAAAACTAGCAAAACCAGGAGTACTAAGGCTTCTTGGCTCTTGGTTTCTGTGCTTGTTTCTATAATGTTAGATATCACTACAGGTTTATACTTACTATAAGAACTGCTGCAATAGGTATTGCTGCATTCATGAAAACTGGAAAGAAAATAGATACAATTTTTCTGATTATTTCAGCACTTTGTTTCTAAGACTCCTCCAGCATGCATTTTCATATCCATGATTGTTTATTCATTTTTTCCTTCTTGTGTGCCATTGCTCTCAACTGGTTTCTATCTCAGTCAGGTCCTACACCTGTTTTAAGGTTGTCCTTTTCAATCAGGATAATCTGACAGTGTAATAATATCATTAAGTAATAGAAATAAAATAATAAGCAGCACTTTCCTGAAAATATTGATTTTCTGTGGTTATTATCCACAGAAGGATATATTTTTGCCTAGGTCTATTTTCAAACTGATCATTAATATCTATTATCACTCTAATGTGATTTTTTTCCATTCAGAAGCATTACCAAAACTTCTTACTAGTCTGAACAAACAGTTGTGTCCAGTTGCTCAATTTATCTTTATAGCAGGACGCTCCTTGCAATTATTTAACTTGTCTCACCCTGAAATCTTGTTGCACCAGCTAGATACGCCAGAAAATACTTCAAAATCCTGTAAAATTATCTGCAGCTAAGATCCTTGAACCTAACTGAATATAAAGTGAACATAAAATGAAGGAAGAGTTTCAGCAGTAGAGCTGCTGAGCTAAATGGTCCCATGTTTGATCAGCATGTACATGTGTTAAATGTTGTGGGAAGTGGCACAAATTTGGTGAATATCTGCATTTTTAATAAACCAAAAGGAAGTATCAGAATATTCTTTTTACTGGATAAATGCTGGCATTTACTGTGGCCAATGTTTGAGTATCTGTTTGAAGATTTTTGAGATTTACCAGTATGGATTACTATGTAAATGTGAAACAAATGGATTTTCTGAAGTCTTCAAAAAAATATCAGAAATGATGGTCATAAGGGTTGGTTTGGGTGTTTACAGATGTACTTGGTAAATGATGAGAGTAAAACTAGATTATACATGGACAGTTTGTGGCCACTACACTCACAAATATCAGAGATGATTGTGTCATACAAATTTGTCATGTAAATGCATCTGTGTACTGGTAAATGAATAAAGATGTACTTTGACAGTGAATTGCACATCTGGTTTCAGAATGTTCTCAACAGCTTCTGGAGAGTATGACTGTATTGGCTAGTTAGAGGATCAAAGTATCAGTGATACATCTGGGTTAAAAAAAAGATTAAGCGTATGTATTGGGGGACATTTAATATGGTCTATAGCATGTGGTGAGGGGAGATTTGACTCTTCCTTCCCAGATACATAATTGATATACCCATCCAGCTATTAACTTGGGGAGAAAAAAGCTCCTAGGGTGCCAGTGACAGACTTTTCATACAAAACTAATATCAGAAAGGGGGAATTTTAATAAGCAGTTAGAAGTGTTAGAAGAATGTCTCATCATCATGTGCTATGACCCCAATGAATATTGCTTAACCACTTATAGTTGTTTTTTTTTTTAAAGTCCAGATGGGGTTCCTAATAACATGTCTAGCTTCGTATCTAGTTTGGTCCTCCATTTCTAATATTTCAAGGTACCTCATTATCTCCTGCCTATTTCTGAACTTAGTCTGTCTGTGTATACACAACTCAGGACAGAAACTAGGAGTATTGGGGCAGTCCCTGAGAAGATTGTTAATATGGCTAATAGCTCTCTCCCAGGGTCTACAACTTATTAATTCACCACATCAAATTGATATCTCCATGTGGCTAATATTAAAAATCATTCCATGTGTCTGACAGGGTCACTGTAAGTGCATGTAAGCAGGAATGGCTGAAAGGCGGAAGTTAGGAAAATTCCAGTCAAGCCAGTGACTCAATCTGTCATGTAGCCCAGGGAGCCTTCCAGACATTCTGGCTATCAAACAGACAAAGGGCCCTTTGCACTGGTATGGCAGCTCGATAGAATCACAATCAGCCTGCCAAGTGGGGACAATTTCCACTCTGCATATGCCTTTGTTCCACTCGGGCAGAGTCATTCACGTAGCACCGAGAAACATTCAGCCAGAGATGTCCATTGTTGAGGGTTTTGATCTAGCTCTCCTTGCTATTGTTCTCCCCGGGAAAGGACTAGCCCTCCAGGTATATTTTTCCTATTAAAACCCCATGTTTTTAGCTGTCCGGGGGTTCACTTATATTTTCCTCCCGAATTGCTGTCACTCTGTTTGCCGAGCGTTCCCCTCAGCCCCCTCCCCTGTGCTGAGTTTCACCACTCTCAATCCTCTGCTTCAACTTTGACTTCCTGAGCGTCTGGATAAGGTGGAGTATTACCCTAAAAATCCCTCTCTGAAATCCCCTATCAATTTTCCTCCCTTTTTATTTTCTTTTAGAATCTGTGTGTGTGATTGCTAATGTGCGTGAGTGCGCAGTGACTTACATTTTATAAAATTAAAATAAAAATCATTTCATATACCTTTAGCTTGGCTTTGATCTGACCTGACCTGGTATACATTGGGTTTTAGATCCTGCTGAGTTACCCTACCTCTCGCGTGCACTGGGCGTGTGCTTAGCGCAACTTGGAAACACCCTTAAAATTGGGGTCAGACTAGGTGTCCTTTGAGGGATCCCAGGGAGCTTGGGCAGTGACCAGGACCCCTGGAAACTCTGGCAGTGAGTGGGACCCCCAGGAACTCTGGTAGTGACCAGGACCTCTGGAGACTCGGGCAACATACCTGGTGACTGGGACTTCTGGAAACTCAGACAATCTATCTGGTGACTGGGACCTCCCTGAGTTTAAAATCATATTTGAGCATAGTGACAGGGGCCTTCCTGAATTTAAAAGCAGTTGTTTGGTGACAGGGACCCCCGGAACCCCCAGAAAATTAGGGTAACAAGATGTCCGCCACAGTGAAAGCAGCTTAGTGGATAGTCAGAGACCTCCAAATCCTGGGACACACATAGGCTGTCCAACAGTCCAAGTCAGTACTCTGTGGTCACTCTGTAGTGGATACTGGCTGAGCATATTCCAAATTTATCTTCTCAATCCCATGAAATTGGGATCTGAGGAAGAGTATTTCTTTCTTCAGCCAAAGGAAAGCAACTAGAATGGATCTAAATGACTTGTTAGATGAGCTGGAGAGGATAAAGGGCAGGGCAGAGTGAAGGAGTGACGTGTCTTTCTGTGAGACATTTCAACAGGGAAAGCATGCCGGGTTAGGATTTTGCCCTCCCTCTTCTTCAAAGCAGTCTCTGCCAGATTGCTACTTAAAATGCTTATTCTACTTAAAATTTTAAAAAAACAAAAAACAATAATCTATGTATTGTTAAGACATAGTCTAAAGTGTTGCACTTAAAGCAATATTAATGTTAATTAAAAAGGGACTGTTATTATAATATTAATGTTAACTAATATAATATTAACATTAATGTAAAAGGAACTGTTATTTCCTGTTCTTCATGCACTCATAGTGAAAAAGGCTTAAGAGTTTATGTAGCTGTGATCTACTGGGAATATTTATTTGTTTGTGTTTTGTGAATCTGGCTGCTTGTTGACATTGGTCAGTGCATTACAATCTCAAGAGGCCTCTTTCATGTTGAACATTTAGGATGATAAATGAGATCTCACAGGAATTAGGGAAAACCCAAGCAGCTTTCTTGTGCTAAAGAGTGAGGTTAACTACTCTAGCATAGCCAAATGCTGAAAACATTCCCAGGCCCTTTGCCCTTACCCCTGTCCAGCATCCTCAGCTGACTGACACACAGATTTGGCTGCCACAGTTTGTCTTTTTCTGGATGATCAGCATAAAGCTCATACGTGCTGTCTGACATTTATTAACATTTATCAATATTATTTTTTTCTAGGAAGGAAATAAAGATTTTTATATTGGATCTGATATGTAAAAATTGATTCCTCCATCTACTATATAAAAGTCAAAGTTTGTCTGTTTGTGAGATTGTTTGTTTGTCTGTATCAAGCAGGCAAAGACCTCATATGATTGGTTGTGTGAGGTGAGAAGACCTCATATGATTGGCTGGCTGTGAAGATTCTATGGAATCCTGGGGTGGGCAGTTCAAGGAAGGGTCTTTAGAATTCTCACCCAGAGAGCTCAGGCCAGTTGCTATGGAGAAGAGGCCTACCAGCAAGAAGGAGGGCAGCGTATTTATTCCCTCAGGAAACCAACCTCTGTATGTTAATAACTCTGAATACAGATTGGATTGGGGAATATGGGGAAAAGTTACAGGTACTGGACAAGGCAGTTTGGGGAATTACAGACACAGGATCTCAAGTCTTGCTAACTAGTATTACCTATGAGAAAACAAAACCCCAGGCAACATGGGGTATATATGCTAGTTACTTAATAAAATTCTGGTTCTAGAATATATTGTCATCATCTTCACTGTAACAATCAATCACAATTATTTGTAGAGGCAGTCCAGATACAGAGTCCTATAATATTCTTTCTTGATGTCCTTCTTGTGGAAGATTTGAAATTATGGGCTGATATTGATTGCTCAGGGCACTAGTAAAATGACATCATATGATATATGCATTAAAAGTTAGTGTACATATATATATGGTACAATGTACAGGCAACATACAGATGCAGATACACAAAATGTAGTGCATTTATTTCTAGTACACATAAAACTTAGAGACTATTCTATACATACCAGCTGGAAACAGAAAGAGTCTGGCCAACTCTTTCATATGTTTATAGTAAGTATGGGACTCAGATGGGGGAACATATTAGATGAAGTTTTAAGCAGCAGTGCTTGAAACTCCTTAACTGCAGATGAAATTAACACCATTGCCTAAGGAAGTAGTATTCTGCTGAAAGAGGAGCAGACGAACCACTATGTCTTAAATGTCAGTATCATGGCTTGGGATACCCTTTGACCTTCTGTAATTTTAATATTTAACAGTCACCATTGATTATGAAACACAGGCTGAAATTTCTGTAGAAGCCTACTGACTTTCAAGAGGATATACTGAGAGAGGTAGGGGAGTGTATGTGAGACAATATATGTGTGTGAGGGACAAAAAGAAAGATGGAGAGAGATCAAATTCTGCAAACTATAAAATTTGTTAAATCTCATATCCACATGATAATACAAAAGAAGCTGGCATTTCAAGCTGGACTTGTTCACATAATCAATTCCACATACCTGGATTTGCATAAACCAAAATATGAAGGAAAGTGAAATAGTTGTCTCTAGATTATCAGGAGCTCCCCAACCCGTCCATTATAGGATGACTAATACTTCAAGTTTGTCACCTCAATAAATAATAAACTGACAGTGCTATGAATCTTTTGGGAAAATGCACCACATTTTCTCAAATGTGTAGTACAGTATTAAAGAATGCAAGAATGCACATCGGTTTATACAAAGAAGCCTCCTCATTTTCTCCTGTTCTACTGTAGCCCCCTTTTGTTTCTGCCCCTTCTTTCATACGAGATTCTGGAGTTGTTCAGCGTGTATTTTGTTGAGAGTCTCCTGCCACAATCACATCCACATTTTCCCCCCTAATTTTCCTTTCAGACCTTCACTCTCTTCTTTTTTTAATGGATCTCACCAAGGGAAAACTTCTCAGCATTCAAATTAACACTAACAGCACACAACTCCACCTTGAGCCCCATCCCATGTCATTCTACTGCAGAAATCAGCAGCTCTAGGGGTCTAGAAGGCCAGTTTTTTTCTTTCACCTGGAACTCCAGCGGCAGCCTGCATCATGCAAAAATTGTATAAAATTGGAACCAGAAGTAATGTTAAATTTCTGATTTTTCTTCAGGCTTTTTTCTGGTTTGGGGAGGGAGGGAGAATGTACTGATACTGAAGAGTTCCAGATCACTTAATCTGCCCTCCAGGGGTGGCATTTATCCATTGTGGGCACTCTCCCCGAACTGTGTGTGTGTGTAGGCATTTGTTTGCGTGTATGAGGAATCTGAGGGTCTGTTAGGGACCTAGCATTCTTACAGAAGCTTCCAGGTGGTTGCATGTGGCCTCTGGGTCACATTTTTCCCCAACTCTATGGAAGAAATTTCCATATTCCCAGGAGCTGTTCCCCAATATCAATGGCTGAAGAAGACAACAAGTAGTTGTTGGAGGAGAAATATGAAAAACTTCTTATATCAATAGAAATCTTTCAAAGGTATTCTGAGGATCTCATGTAAGCCATTATCTGTACTCAGAATATCTCTTCTAAACTCTTCACTCTTACCCACACCTACAATCAAGACTATTTCTTCTTAAATCTATACAATTGCTCCCTGTATCCTTGTAGACCAGCCAGCCTGAGACCATCTAGTTTGTATAGTTAAGAATTTTCAGCACTGCTGTTCTAACTCTTGCAATATTATCAAGTTCAAGTTCAAGTTTATTGCATTTTAGCAGCCAGCCATTGCACAAAAATGAAAGAATAAAATAAGATAAAATGAGAAAGGATAATCCAGCCAATTTATATGTAATACATAATCAACAATAAATGAATCACTTTCCATACCCCTCCTTGTTCTTTATAGCACGTAATTTTAAGGCCCTAACAAGAAATTTAGATGTTCTGAAAGACACATATTTCACAGTATCAGATAGCAGAAAACAAACTTTCGCAAAGGAAGAACTTCCCTTAAAAGACTTCAATAAAGGAAAAATATACTTGCTCCTAAGATCATTATAAATAGGGCACTCAAGTAGAACATGAATTAAATCATCTAAGAGCCTCTGTTTTAATTGGCATTATACCTAACTCTGCACGGAGCAATACTAATTTTGTGGAAATGGGAACTGCCACAAGTCTGCGCAGAAATTTATTTTGTGTTCTCTCTAATATATCTAAATTGGCCAGAGCCCACAGTGGTGCTCCAAGCAGTTTAGGCGGGACTCTGAGCCTATAGAGTTCTAAAGTGGGTTGAATCATATTGTCCCCTTTTGTGCGATAGAATCTTAATAATCCATTTAATGTTCTTTCAGCTAACAGGGTACTTGATTGAACCTGTGAAGACCAATTACCAGTCCAGTGAAAGACCACACCAAGATATTTAAAGAAGGGGACTTGTTCCAATTTATTCCCGTCAAGTAGCCAGTTATAAATTTTTTTGGATTTACCAAATACCATCACTTTTGTTTTTTGGTAATTGATGGAAAGTTGTTCATTCTTACAGTATAAACTAAACTGATTCAACAATCTACGCAGGCCTACTTGAGTATAGGAAATCAGAATAGCATCATCTGCATACAATAGGATCGAATATTTCCGATTTCCAATTTTAACTGGGAAAAATTGGTCACCTTTTAAGAACTCAACTACATCGTTTATAAATAAGTTGAAGAGAAGGGGAGCAAGTAGACACCCCTGTCTTACTCCTTTAGAGACAGGTATCGAGTCTGATAGATGTGTACCATCAACTCTGACTTTCAAGGATGTATTTGAATAAAGGGATATTATACATTTTAGAAGATTCTTATCAATACTCATAATTTGTAATTTAACCCAAAGACGTTCCCATGAAATAGAGTCGAAAGCAGCCTTCAAATCAATGAATGCTACAAAAATATGCTTTACAGTTCCTGCCAGATATTTATCAATGACATATTTCAACATAAAACAATTATCCAAAATTGACCTGCCTGAACAGAAGCCAGCCTGTTCTGGGGCCAACAATGCATGCTCTTCCACCCAATCCTCCAATGTATCTAGAAGAGACCTGGCATAAATTTTCCCAGAAACATCCAAGAGACTAATGGGCCTATAATTTCCTGGATCATTTCTGGGACCCTTTTTGTAGATTGGAACTACAATAGCAGATGACCAATTAGGTGGTGTAACTCCTACATTATTAATTAAAGAAAATAATGAAGCAAAAATTGGAGCCCACCAGTCTGAAAATGCAATATAAAAGTCTGATGGAAGGCCATCTTCACCAGGTGCTTTACCTTTCTTTAGTCTTAGTATTAATGAATTAGCCCTATCTATAGAAATATTTCCCCAGCTATGTTCCCATCTAGGTCCAGTATAGTCCAGGGGAATAATCTTAAGATGGTCTGGATCGTTAAATAGCTTTCCAAAATAGTTTTCCCAGTTGTTTTTAGAAATAGTTCCTTCTAAAATTGGAGATGACCTTTTTTCAAGCTTTGCAATTGTATCCCAGAATTTCGATGAATTCTTTTGCAGGAGTGCTAGGTTTAGTTCCTTCCACTGTTCCCTGCAATATTATCAGTTCTCAGTACCATTTGTTTACCACTACCTACTACTCTTTTCCTAGAAGCCAAAATGACTAAACTGAGCCTACTGTACTTTGGACATATCAGGAGATGACATGACTCATTAGAAGTGAGGATAACACTCCATGAAGTGTAGAAAAAGGAGAAAATAGTAGGAAAAGACGAAGGCAAGATTACAGGTGGACAACCTTCATCAAGGAAGCCATGGCCCTGAATTTGAGAGACATTAGCAGGAGTATTTATAACAGAGTCTCTTAGTATCTCTTAGTCATGGGGTCAGCAGAAGTTGCCAACCTGATGGCAACTGCCACCTTCACAGTAATTAAAAACAACAAATGCCACACCCCTGCTGTGTTTCTTTTAAACAACCATTCAAGGCCTCTTTGTCATGTAACTTTCCTTTATTCCTTCATTACTACTGCTCAAAATTATTTTCCTGCTCCACTACAATCCTTCAGTTGGTATTAGCTAAACCACACCAATTCCTGTTTCCTCGCTGCAGTACCTTTACTCTCTGCTCTTCTCTTATCTCTTCATGTTTTTCTTTCCCAATGTATTAAATCTCAATCCTCTATAGGTTTACTTGACAGTAAGCATTCTGGTCATCATGGATTCAGGAGCTTAAATTAGGATACCAAATTGCAAAAATTCTGAGTGGAGACTATAATTTCTGTGATTTGTACAGTACCCACTACACTACTGGTGCCAAACAAACAGTAAATAACAGGAGGAACTATGAGGAGGAAAATTTGGATAGAATTCATTATAATTATTTGGATAGAATTCATTATTATTCTTAAGATCCATTATTATTCATTCATTATTAACTATACCTGATGCTGAGCAAATGGGTCTTGCCAACAATTGCCGAGTTCATTTTATGAAAGAAGCTGTAAAATATTCCTGAAACAGTATTCCTCACAAAGGTAAAGATAAACAAACAATAATCTAATGATGAGAAAATACTGTATTTTAGTTCATGTATTTCTGTGGCGATCCATTAGTATCACTTTGCTCTTGATGGGTGTGAGCAATCTAAATCTTATGCTGACCAGTTTAGGGTTTGTTTACATAGGAAGCAGTATCAGTGGGATTTACTCTTAAGAAAGAGTGCAATTAAAAAAACCTATCAGGAACATTTAGCATGTTTTCCTTAAAAGAAAAATCTATTTGCTTTTAGCGGAAAGGAAGTGGTTGGCGGACAAGAAATCTATTTATTTAAAAATATCTCTGCTTTTTTTCTTGTTTTCAAAATCAAAGTCAGTTTCTTTCTTACCACCCAGGTTTTTCAACTGGGAAAAAATCTACTGCTTGACATCAACACTTGTCAATGAATAATGCACTTCTTTCCAAAGCAACTAGCTATGTTTTGTGTATTTGACAGGTGTACTTTTCATGAGATGGATGCCAGGGCCCAGATTTCCATAAACCCCCTTCTATAAGCAAGCTAATGAGTATGCAGACTTTTTTGTTTTTAAAGCAAGCAGCTAAAGTGATTTCCTTTAATTTACACTCAGACAGAAAACATACCTATTTTTCTATATTGATCAAAAAGATGGCCAAACTGTCTCCTTTCAAAATATCTTCTTTTCAAAACAGAGTTAAAAATTATGTAAATCCTATTATTTTACAGTAATCTCTTGGTCATGCAATCAAAATATTTCAAGCAGCATCTCTTTACTACCTGTCCTTGACCACTCTCCCTCCTTTTTTGGCTATGTCCACAGCTAAGTGACCAGATGCTTTATCAGTACTAGTGTAGAATATTTTTTGTGGGTACCAAAGCAGCCAGCAGTCCTGCCACATGGACCATTTCTGCACTAGACTGTTACAGCGCTATTATTCTACTTTTAACATCTTATGGAATCCTGGGGTTTGCAGTTTAGGAAGTTCAAACTGTAAACCCCAGGATTCCATAGGATGTTAAAAGTGGAATAATAGTGCTGTAACAGTCTAGTGCGGAAATGGCCATGGTCAACAATAGCTTCATTGCAGCATCAGAAGCATGTCAATCCCCACCAGTGCTGGCACTCATCTACAGCTAGTTATCTGTATTCTCTAAATTGTTTGCTATTATCAATATCAATCTCTACCATCGTATTTACTGTTTCCCAACATAATCATTGTGCATCTTTTGACATGTGCATTCATAAACTCCTACCATTGAATAATTTTGTGTTAATGTGAGTTTCTGGAGAGTGGCCACATTAAAAAGTGATCACGGTGATATATGCCTTAGTTGCATCCCTTTCAAAGACTTTGAAGAGTGTTCAGAAACTTTGGAAATTTCAGCTGATCCAAAGAACTGCAGCAAGATGGTTAACTGGGGCTGACTACAGGGAACACACAGCTCCCTTGCTGCAAAAGCTCCACTCACTTTATAAAGAGGTTATGCTAGTACCATCCCTGCTATCCTTTCATAGGCAGGCAAAAACCACTTTGTTGTAGCAGGCCTTTGAGGAATGATTGCTCAGGAGTAAAAGGATCTTTCAGAATATGACATACAGTCCTCTTTCCACATTTGCAGATTTGACTTCCATGACTTTGATTATCTGTGATGCACCTGCTTGCTTCCCCTCCCCATTTTCCTCCTATTCCCTTGCATTCCTCACCCCAGGCTTGCAAGGCTTGTGTTTAAAATGGACGTTTTTCCCTTTTGGGTGAGCAAAGCTCACTCCCACTGTTGAAGGCATGGCCTCTCTGCCATGTGGTTGCATATTCTGCTGTGTATTGGCTGCTGATTGGTCAGATGCTCCTTTTTCAAGATGGTTGCTGGAACACCAGAACTTCCCTCTTCTCAGTCTGAGAGGAAAGTACAGGTAAGCCTTTTAGGTTGCCTTCCCCGCCCCCATCCTGCAATGCCAGGGAAGAGACAAAGGAATGGGAGGGGGAAGCTCTGGAGGGGAATCATGGTGGGGAGTTATTCATGGTTTTTCTACTTTTGTGAGGATTCTGTGCCCTGAACCCTTGCAAATGTGGAAGGGCTATTGTACTTTTTATTTATTGTCCACTTTTTAAAATATTTTTATTAAAACCAAATTATCCCCATTTTACATCATTCTGTCATATTCATTTTTTCCATTATAAAAACATGCTTATACATTAAGTTATATATATGTATACACACATATACATACACATATGCAATCCAATCCTTTAAACTTCCTCCCTCCCCTTGTTTGAACATCTTTTTAAGATTTTTCATCTGTGATCCCAATAATTTTTCATCTGTGATCTCAATAATATTTATTGTCCACTTTTTAAAGGTCTTGCTTTTAATTGCTCCAGTTAGTTTGATTATATTTTTAAATTTTTGTATGAATTTTAAAGCTGTATTCATTTAAACCTTTTCAAGATGCCCCTTGTTGTGAACTGAGTCACAATAACAACAACAATAGAAATGAGGACAATGATAGAACTGCCGTATGCTTAATAGCTAGGTAGAAGATGGCACTTCACCAGATGAAGCTCACGATGAACTATACTTGGTAAAACACCCTTTCGCACACATCTCTTTTTCATGTGGTCACCCTAGTTACATAGGATAGTCCTGAGGGAAGCTCTTGCTGGCACACATACATTCCACATATTGAGAAGCACATAATAAGGGCACCAGGGAAAAGAATTGTCAGCTAGGAGATAGAAGCATTTAAATTTGCCCCAGAGGTTTGACTTTTTTATATTATTAAATGCTTGGTTCCTAGTTTTTCTTTATTTTTTTGACTACCCAATCTTCTTTCAGACTTTATCACCAACAGATGAAGAATACAAATGTAAACCTGCTTATAACTTGCATATCACCATTTATAAATCAAATACATTTATAAATGAAACAAAATTTATGCCTACCATTCTATATACACCTTTAAAGGAAAAGAAAATCCATGAATGCTGTCTCTATTTTTATCAGTTTCTGGAAAGATATAAAACCACATTTTCTCCAGTGATAACTGCCAGTTCAAATACCAGGTAACATTAAATAAATTAGATGCTGCTGTCTTAAGGCTGTCGGAAATGTGTTGACAATTCAATGATAAGAAGGTCAATGACTTCATGCTGATGTATGTGACTGAAAACCTGGCATCCTATAAATAATACATGTTTCCTACACAGTTTAAGGGCCCTGTTGCACAGAGAGAGCCATCCATATGCATGTGCTGTTTCTATGTATGCAAACTTTGTTCTGACCTTAAAGAGAAAAGGACAAGTCAAGGGAACTGCCTGATGCTATTTTTCTGGCTGCTGCCAAAATCACCCATCACTCTCAGTTGCATTGCTTGAATTCTTTTTCTTTTTATCCAAGGTACTCATATTAGCACCACATTTTTCTAGCAATTGCTTGTTACAAAGATGCACAAATATGTTTATTTCATTTCTTTTGTGTGCTATTTTTCTCTCAGAGTGAGACCAAAGGTGGTTCCTCAAGAGAATCAATTAAAAACCTTAATAATTTTTTTAAAAACAATGAAAAATCCTCAGATTAAGCAGTATAAAATAATTTAAAAGACATACAAAAGCTAAAAAAGATAAAAGACACTTAAAGTAAGAATCTTCCTTGCTTACACATTAAAAACCTGATTAAACAAAAAGGTTTTTGCCTGCTGGTGAAAGCAAAGAGGGGGCCATCCCAGCCTTTCACAGTTCCTTAAGGTGGGAGGAGCCACTGTGAAGACACTCTTCTCTCTCTCTCTCTCTCTCTCTCTCTCTCTCATGTCCACACAAAGCCAGTCTGTGATGGTGGCAAGACTGAGAGAATGCCTTCTCCTGTAGATATTAAAACTCTGACAGGTTTGTATTGGGACATATGTATGAGGAGATATGGATATTTTGTTTCTGAATCAAAGCTCAAGGTACATATAACCAACTTTCAAATAATGGGAATAGAAATATTCTTGAAGAAACCTGTGGCATCTTTTCTCTTTCACAGAATTATTGAAGTTCATGCTTTATTTATTATAAATATTTGTATTATCACTTTTCCTCATAATGTTCCACATGGTTTACAATAAGAAATTCTTGCAACAAATCCTAGCTGAAATTTATCCTAAATGTACAGGACTCTTACTTATGTGTCCCTTATCTCAAACTTACACAGTGCAATCTAGTATTCATTTCCCTGGGAATTCAAGACCAATTCAGTTTCAGTAGGGTTTACTTGTGAGTTTATTTGTATAGGTCTGCAGCATAAAAACAATACTTCTAAAAAAGTGGACACAGTAAGAACAATATTTTCGAGAAAATGTTATTAGTTGTCCCTTTGAGTGGGCGTTGCCTGCCTGGATTATCTTTTTCAACATTGTTCCTATTATTTAGTTATGACTGAAATTGCAGAATTTTGGATCCTTAGTATGCACTTTTTTTTGGTTTTAATTGTGTAATTGCAGTATTCTGGCAACTGCCGTGGTAGCACAATTTCACAATTACAACAAAACAATTTTTTAAAAAAATGAGAAATATGCACTGGAGAAGGGGTAAAAGCAATGTTGTTCCTGTGTACTGTGATGTCCTCTTTATCTAGACATCAAAAGTAGAGTGACTTCACCATACTTGGAAAATATCAGAACTGCATGGCCACTCATGCCAAAATACTGGAACTGCAGCAGAATAAAAAGATCACACGAAGAAGCAATAGTTGAAGAACAGTGACAAGGGAGCCATTAAAAGATGCAATCCAATAATGATGGAATGCAATGCAACAACAGAGGAGTCACAATATCATATGATAAGGAAAGATCAAACACGGAATTAAGGCAGTGCAACCATACAACAAACCTATCATGTGATAAAGTCCTCACTGTCAAGATGTTCCTTCTAATGTTCAATGGAAATCTACCATCCTATAATGTAACACCATTAGACCTAGTACTACCCCTTGAGACAGCAGAAGGTCTCTTTATAACAGCCCTTGAGATATTTACAGAGTGCAATTGTGTCACCCTTCAGTCTTCTCTTCACCAAGCTGAACATGCCCAGCTCCTTCAGCCTTTCCTCATATGTTTCGTTCTCCAAACCTTTAGTCATCCTCGTTGCCCTTCTCTGAACATGCTCTAACTTGTCTATATCCTTTTTAAAACGAGGTGCCTAGAACTGAGCACAGTACTCCAGATGAGGCCTGATCAACACAGAATATAGGGAGACTATTACTTCCCTCAACTTGGATGTTTCAATTAATACAGAACAAGATAGCACTTGCCCTCTTTGCTGCAGCATCACACTGCTGGCTCATGTTCAACTTACGATCAACAATAATCCCAAGACCATTTCCACATGTAATACTGTTCAGCAAGTATGGCCCATCCTATATCTCTGCATTTGGTTTTTGTGGCCTAAATGTAGAATTTTGCATTTGTTTAATTATAGTTGTTACATTTGAGATTAGATCCTAAATCTATAGTATTGATGCTACCTGAAAGTGTGGTGATTGAAAAACTCCATATAAACACTGA
The DNA here is from genome assembly GCA_948474755.1 of Ctenosaura bakeri. NCBI lineage: Eukaryota > Metazoa > Chordata > Lepidosauria > Squamata > Iguanidae > Ctenosaura > Ctenosaura bakeri. Next base: position 651,667 of record CAOLHI010000178.1, on the reverse strand, counting down.
GAACTACAGTGTTCAGTGAGACAAAAAGAAGCTGATTACTTACTTGATATGGAAGTATAGAGGGCAAAAGCCCTGAGACTGGTCATTTCCTTTTGCCGGGTTTCCTCCACGCTGCTATGAAATATGTGTTCCCAGGCATAAAGTTTAAGGAGTTTTATGCCTCGAAGCATTTCATTTGTTTTCTTTAGCCTTTCATTGGAATATTCCTGAATGGTTGACAAAGATAAGTATATATTATTGTGAGACAACAGCACACACCTTGTGATCAAATGATACATGCTAATACAAATTGACTAGAGATATTCTACATGTGGTGTAGTGGTTCGCGCGTTGGACTGTGAACCTGGAGATTTGATTCCCTGTTCAGCCGTGGAAACCCAATGGATCACCTTGGGTTCCTCACACACTCTCAGCCCCACAAAATCTTGTGATAGGTTCTCCTCAGAGTTGCTATAAGTCAGAAATAACTTGTAGGAATATAACAACAACACAACGTAATGCTGAACATTTTGTACATTCTGCTCCCCAATAAATACTATTGCTTGTGCTTCCACCCACTTTGATGACTTTTTATGAATTTTTATTCTTGAAGAAGAAATAATTTAATTTAATTTTTTTTAACCTTACTCTTCATCATGGCTGGAAGAATGCTGATATAACTTACAGCAGAATTTTCTGTTTTGGCATTGTACCACATATCACAACTGTGCAACTTTCTTTAGGCTGGAAACAGGGTTAAATGTCATGGTGGGCTACAGAAATTATTAGCTATGGTAGGAAGATAGGTTTCCACTCTACAAGTGGATTTTCCCTTCACCCCAGTTATGTCCCAAGTTTCACATGCACCCATGTGTGGGGCAAAAGTTTTCATATCACTTATTCCAAAATTTTATGTGCAAATTTCAGCAAAGGCCACTATACTGGATGTTCTCTAATCAAATATCACAATGGAAAGTGAGACAACAGCCTGCCATGATTATGGTCTTTCTGAACAGAAGGAGACTCTTGCTATGGCTCTTGTACTTCACGCTCCCACGACATGTTTGACACCACTGTGCTTTTTGCATCCACTTCCAGAGACATCATTGGTGTCAGAATTTGTTGACATCAGTACTTAAATCAGGCTCTCTTTAAACTTCTAGGGCATCCATTTTCCACTTAAGCCCAACTTTGCCTCCAAACAATTGGGGGCTTATATAGCAAGTGTCAGAGTACGCCAACACACAGCTGTCACTTGAACTTTGGCTTCTTGAATTCAAACCAAGGGATTAGATACTTTGCAAAAAATAGAGCAGTTTTGTTTTCTGTTGTATCACTTTGTATCACTTTGCAAGTTTTGTTTGCTGTTGCTATATTCTTCATATCAGGTTCAGTATAGAATAAAAAGCAAAGCTATCCGTTTTTGCCTCTCCCCCTCCACTGGGCAGGTGGATGTCCTGAAGATACCAATGGACAATATTAAGGCTATAATTCTACATCTCTTAGCTAGAAATAACCCTTATTTAATTAAATAGAATTTACCTTTGAGTATACCTGTATAGGTTGTTGTTGTTGCTGTTACCTGCCATCAAGTTGACTTCAACTTATGTCAGTCCTACAAGTGAGAGACTTCTAAGTTACCCTGTTATCAGCAGCCCTGCTCAAGTCATGACGATTACAGTTTACCTTAATGATTTGTTCAGCTATTCATGGGACCCACTTCCTAGTGCCAGGGATACCCACAATTCTCTAAAGACTTATGTCTTAAATCCAGTTATTATCTTCAACTAGAGAAGACCCATTGAATTAGTAGGGATTTGTTAAGTTAGCACTTTGTTAAGTCAGTTCTTTGATTCAGTGACTTGGGACTAACAACTGGATTTAGACCTATGACTGCTAATTTAGTTAGCACTCATACTCGGACAAAGTTCAGTGGCAGGCACATAGAGGAATTTCCGTATGTTCAAGACAAAAATTCGTATAATTTGTACTTCCATTTGGAAGAGTACTAACACCTCTAGCATAGTCAATGCCTCTATATTAGAAATCTAGAATGCTGTCTTTTATGGAACTAAACATTGGTTCTTCTTCGTGGTCTCTGTGCCTTCATACACTAGGAGCTTTAGCGCCTGCGCGGTAGCGTTCGGAAACTTCTAGAGCTTGTTCGCTTGGCGGGAACCCCTCCCCCACGCCGGTACTGCGCATGCTCCTCCCGCCGAGCAACGGTCTCTCCTCAGTTCTTTCTCGTCCGCCGTCGCGTACGGAAGGTTCTTTGGTTTGTTCCTCTCACTTTTGTGCTTGGCTTGCTGTTTTCACGGTTTTACGGACTTTTGGACTGTCTCTGACCTCTCTTTCGGACTCCCCCTTCGGTTTTTGGTCTTTTCGGATTTCGCAGTTTGGCGTTCTTCGTCTTATGTCCGCGCTCTTCAAGAAGTGCGTGTCCTGCGGGCGCAAAGTTGCCCTCAACGACGGCCACAAGGAGTGTCTTTTCTGTTTGGGTGAGTCCCACAACATTCGGACTTGCCCAATTTGCCGGGATTTTACTCCCCAAACTCTCCGCAACCGGTCCGCGAGACTTAAGTCTTATTGTTGGGAACAGTCTCTGCGGGCGATAGACGAGACCTCCACTTCCAAGATGGCCGACAAGAAGACGACCACGCCATCGACGGTATCGGCGGCTGCCGTTCCGTCCACCTCGTCGGTATCGGGCTCGGTACCGGCGAAGACGCCGATCTCGGCGTTACCGAGGATCCCGAAGCTGTCGGCGGCTGCCAAGTCAGCGAAAGGATCCTCGACGGCGAGGAAGGCTGAGGCTCCCCTGACGGAGACGCCTGCTAAAAAGCGCCCTGCTCCGGACGGAGGCAAGGGCAAGGAGAAGGAGAGGAAGAAGAAGAAGAAGGAGAAGAAGCGCTCCCCGGCTGGGGACGTTCAACCTCCTACTCCTCCTCCTACTCAGCAGCCTTCCAAAGGGCGAGGCGAGTCCGTCGATCGCTCGGATGATGAGATCGAGGACGTTCCCCAACAGCGTCCGGACTCGCCTGTGGCAGACCCTCCAACCCTGGTGGAGGAGCGCCACCGCCCTCCTAGCCATCGCAGGTCGGCCGACCTGCAGCAGAGAGAGCCCTCTGCTTCTCCGGAGCGGCGTTCGACCTCCTTCCGGTCCCGGTCCCGCTCTTCCGAGCATCCGGTGGCCTCACCGCCTCCTAGGGAGACAAGAGAGGAACAACCTCGCTCGTCTGCCTCCAGATACACCTCGGCGTCCTACGTGGCCAGGTACGCGAGGGAATCTGAATGGAGAGAGCGCCCGGCCTCTTATCGGTCACATTCACCATCGTACCGGGATCGGTACCATCGTGACCCGAGTCGCTGGGAGACCTTCCGGAGGTCCCGGTCACCTCGTCGACAGCGCGAATCGCGCTCGCCTAGAGGGGACGAGGCTCGGTACCATCGCCACCGAAGCCGATCTCCGTCGGACCGCCGCTCCTTCAGCCGCTCTCCCTCTCCTCGATATCATAGGGCGAGGGAGCCTTCACCTCGATATCGGGCGATATCGCCACCTCCTAGGGTCACTGCAACGGCGACGCGCCCTACGGAGTCGGTGGTGACTGAGCGGGCTAAGACAACCTCAGCCTGCCAGACTGCCCCTGTCACCACTAAGAAGGTGAAGTCCGTGGTCAGCCAGCCCAAGCGTGACGCTGCCACTACCACCGTCCCGGCTGCGGAGAAGCCTAGGAAGGCAACACCTGTGGCGACTGCGAAGGAGCCGGAAGGCGAGCGGCGAGAGGACTCACCGAGCTCGGAGTCGTACGACTCGAATGTGGAGTCAGAGGTGTCTGAGGCGGCCTCCCAGGAGTCTCCTCCGCTGGGATTCGGGGATCCGATCCCAGATTCTGCTCCAGAGGACGTCCACCAGTTCTCTGCTATGCTGCTCCGCATGGCCACTACCCTCGGCCTTAAGATCGCCGATGCGGAGCCGGAGGATGACGATCCAGCCTTCTCCGTCTTCGAGGAGAAGCAACCTGCCACGGCCCCGCTGCCTCTCCTGCCCCGGGTATCCAGACTGGTGAAGGCCGCCTGGGATAGGCCGGCCTCGGTTCAGCTGATACCGCAGCGGTTGGAACACCTCTACAGGGTGCAGAAGGATAACGCCGGTTATCTCTTTAATCACCCTGCACCGAACTCTGTGGTGGTCGAGTCGGCACAGACGAAAGGCGCCGGCAGGCAACACACCACCCCGCCGGACAAAGAGGCAGGAAGTTGGATGCCTATGCAAGAAGGTTCTATTCCGCCGCCTCCTTGCAGATCAGGCTGTCCAACACTCAGGCTTGCCTCGCGGCATATCTGAAAAAGGTGCTCGATCGCCTGCAACCGGCGATGGAGGCAGTACCGGAGGACATCCGCCAAGCCTCCTCCGTGATCTTCAACGAGGCCATCTCCATCGCTCGGCAGCAGATGGCCTCCTCCAGGCACGCAGTGGAGATTGCCTCCCGGGTCATGGCGGGATCCATCGGCCTCCGCCGCCATGCTTGGCTGCGGCCGGCCGACATCCAGGAGGACACCAGAAGGAGGATTGAAGATCTCCCCTTCGACGGTGAGGGCCTATTCAATTCGTCCACAGACGAAGCTTTGGACAATCTCGTTAAGGCGAGGCTGACCGCCAAGATCGGGCTACAGCCGGCCACGCAAGCCTGCAGGGCCTCCACCTTCCGCCCATCCTGGCGACGATCTTCCACCTCGTCGTTCCAGCGTTCGGCCCAGTCTGGACAGTCGAGACCGTCCTCCGGCTCATCGGCCAGACGCACGATTAGACGACGCCTGGCTTCGTCCAAGAAGTCCTCCTCCGAGACAAAGTCTCGGTTTTGACGTGCCTGGCAGGACCTACCAATACCCACTCTTCAGCCTACCATCAGCGCTCGGGGACCGACCGACTCTGGCTCGACATCTCGCGGAGTGGCAGTATGTCACTACGGACTCTTGGGTGCTTTCCATCGTCCGTCTTGGCTACGCCATCGAGTTTCTTGATATTCCTCCTCGAGGCGTTTACTATTCCACGCCGTCGAGTCCGGCCCTCCTGGAAGAGATCCAATCCCTCCTCCAGAAAGGGGCGATCGAGCAGCTCCCGCAAGAGGCCAAGACCACCGGCTTCTTGTCCAGGTACTTCACGGTACCGAAAGCCGACGGTACCCTCCGGCCGATCCTAGACCTCAGAGGGGTGAACTACTACATCCGCCCCAAAAGGTTCAAGATGGTCACGATACCGTTGATCCTGCCCTTCCTACATCGAGGGGACTGGTTCGCCTCCATCGATCTCCGAGACGCATACTTCCATATCGCCATTCGCCCGCAGCACAGACGGTACCTCCGCTTCGCAGTCGACGACACCTGTTACCAGTACAAGGTGCTGCCGTTCGGACTCTCGACTGCCCCAAGGGTCTTCACCAAGTGCATGGCCCCGGTGGTATCCTTCCTGCGGACGAAGGGTGCTTCTGTCTTCCCTTACCTCGACGATTGGCTGTTGGTGGCGTCCTGCAAACAGAGACTTTACCACGACGTCCACATGACGTTGTCACTCCTGACCCACCTTGGTCTACGGGTGAATCCGAAGAAGTCCCACCTCGAGCCGGCAAGGATCTTGGACTTCCATCGGGGCGACGCTCGACTCGACCTCCGCCAGGGCGTACCTACCAGAGTCTCGAGCCCAAACCCTGATCCGGGCCGCCGCTCACGCTCGTACGGCCCCGACGTTATCTGCGAGAAGCGTCCAGCAGCTCTTGGGCTACATGGCTGCGACGACCGCTGTGACATATCTCGCCAAGCTGAGAGCGAGACCTCTTCAACACTGGTTCGTCCGCATATTCGACCCCCTGCGAGACGAACAGACTCTCCGACTGCAGCTGCCGGGAGACGTCCGCTCATCCCTCCGATGGTGGCAGTCGCGACGCAATCTCATGTCAGGGATGCCTTTCCAACAGCCGACACCGAAGGTGACGGTAACGACCGACGCCTCCCTGTATGGATGGGGTGCCCACTGCGGCGATCTCAGAGTCCGCGACAGATGGACCGACGACGAGACCGCTCTCCATATCAACGCGCTGGAGCTGCTCGCCGTCTTGAAAGCGCTACGGGCGTTCCGCCACGTCGTAGCGGGGCGGACGGTCCTGGTTCTGACGGACAATACCACCGCCGTCTGTTACATCAACAGACAAGGAGGGACTCACTCCACAACCCTGCTCAACATTGCACTCGACTTGTGGGAATGGTGCATTCGCCTGCATACGCATCCCGTGGCAGTTCACCTGGCCGGGCAGGAGAACACCACGGCAGACGCCCTCAGCAGGGACACCTCATCCCATCACGAATGGTCTCTCTCCGGAGAGGCGTTCAGACTGATTCGGGACCGCTGGGGCGAACCATCGATCGACCTCTTCGCGACCAGGGAAAACGCGAAGTGTCGCCGATTCTGTTCCAGAGCGGGCCACGATCCTGCCTCCATCGGGGACGCTTTCCAGTTTCCGTGGACCGGGGAACTCCTCTACGCGTTCCCGCCGTTCCCGCTGCTCGGCCGGACGATATCGAAGATCCTCGCCGACCGAGCCGACGCGATCCTGGTAGCCCCGTACTGGCCAAGGCAACATTGGTTCGCACCCCTGCTACAAGCCGCACGAGACGACCTGCTCCGGTTGCCACCGACACCGGACCTGCTCTCCCACTCCGGCGGCCGAGTCCTCCATCCGGACCTGCCACGCCTGGCCCTCCATGCCTGGAGGATATAGCACTAGACGATCCCGTGCTCGGTACCGTCCTCGTCGCGGCCAGGAAGGAATCCACCCGTCGCAACTATCAATACAAGTGGCGACGCTTCCTGACCTTCGCTAACGAGAGGAGTGAGCCGGTATCGCCCGCGGGGCTCTCTACCGTCCTGCATTTCCTCCTGCACCTCCGGCAACAGGGGCTGGCGTTTCCATCCCTGAAGGTGTATCTCTCCGCGATCGTGGCATACCAACCGCCACGGTCGGCTGCCTCGGCCTTCTTCAGGAACGATACCGTTAAGCAGTTCCTGAAAGGACTTCATCATCTCTACCCGCCGGTATCGCCGCCGCTACCGCCGTGGTCCCTCTCGCTGGTGCTCTCGCAGCTGACAAAGCCGCCCTTCGAGCCGATGGCGACCTCGGATGATAGGCTCCTGACCATGAAAACTGCCTTCTTGGTAGCGGTGACCTCAGCAAGGCGAGCGGGTGAGATCACAGCTCTTCGATCCGATGAGCCCTTCACGGTCTTCCACAGAGACAAGGTGGTCCTGAGACCTGACATCTCGTTCCTGCCTAAGGTGGTGTCCAGTTTCCATCTCAACCAGGACATCATCCTGCCTGCCTTCTTCCCGAACCCGACGACACCGTTGGAGCGGTCTCTCCACTCCCTGGACGTGCGTCGGGCCGTGGCCTTCTACATGGACAGGACCGCTTCCTTCCGACAGACGCCGCATCTCTTCGTTTGCTATGGGCGACGTCGGAAGGGCCTCAAAGTGTCCACCCAGCGCTTCTCCAAATGGGTGGTGAGGACTATTCAACTGGCGTATGAGCTCGCGAGGAAGCCTCCGCCAGTCCTGCTTCGAGCCCACTCCACCAGAGCGGTGGCTACTTCTGCGGCCCTCCTGCGAGGAGTTGACTTGCATGAACTCTGCCGTGTGGCGACCTGGTCCCAACCATCGACCTTCGTGCGCCACTACAGGCTCGACTGCCGGTCGCGCAGAGATGCCCGGTTTGGACGTGAGGTGTTGGCTTCCGTGCTGTAGGACCTGACCCGCCGTCCGACCGGTAAGCTACACAGTCTCCTAGTGTATGAAGGCACAGAGACCACGAAGAAGAAGAACAGGTTGCTTACCTGTAACTGTGCTTCTTCGAGTGGTCATCTGTGCCATCATACACACCCGCCCTTCCTCCCCTCTTTCTCAGGTCCCTGTAGGTTCTACGGCGGACGACAGAACTGAGGAGAGACCGTTGCTCGGCGGGAGGAGCATGCGCAGTACCGGCGTGGGGGAGGGGTTCCCGCCAAGCGAACAAGCTCTAGAAGTTTCCGAACGCTACCGCGCAGGCGCTAAAGCTCCTAGCGTATGATGGCACAGATGACCACTCGAAGAACCACAGTTACAGGTAAGCAACCTGTTCTTACCCTGTTATCAGCAGCCCTGCTCAAGTCTGGCAGACTCATGGCCACAGCTTCCTTGATTGAGGCCCTTTTCGCATCTTACCTTCTCCCGCGACGGGGGAGGCCGTCTTGTGCGAGAAGCCTCTTTTGCGACGCTGCTGCTTCTCCCCTCCTTCCTTCTGCAGGGTGCTTTGTGATGATGCGACCGTCACACGAGCGCCCCGCCCCTTCCTTCCGCAGGGCACTGTGGGAGCTGTAGGCTCCACGGGGAAAGGAAGCGCTTCTCGGGCAGCTCGCCGATGCACTGCACGGAGGTAACTGCGCGAGCGCGGCACGAGCATTGCGCGAGCGCGGGCTATTTTTGGCTTCAAGCTGAAAATCAAAAAATACGCCCCCTCCCCGCTCCAGCCTCGTAAGCACCATGCAAGTGGGAGTGCATCGTGTGCAGCGGCGCTCCCATTTGCACGGTGTTCAAGCGGTGCTCGCGCAAAAAAAAAAAAACGTGCAAAAAGGACCTGAGTCTATCCATTGTTAATGTGGTTTTCCACTTTTCTTACTGCCTTCTACCTTGCCAAGCATAATTGTCTTTTCTAATGAATCATGTCAAGTTCAGGTTTGATTTGCTCTTGCTGTATGTGCTTTCTAGTTGTTTCCGACTTGTGGAGATCCTAAGGTGAACCTATCATGGAGGCTTTCGGGCAAGATTTGTTCAAAGGGGGTTTGCTTTCGCCTTCCTCTGAGACTGAGGCCCTTTCCGCACCTTACCTTCTTCCAGTGCTGGGGTGTGGGGATCGTGAGAGCAGCCTCCAGCGAGAGGCTCTTGCATTGGCTCCACACGAGCTGCCTGCTTGTGTGAGAGCCCCGTCTCTTCCTTCTGCAGTGCAGCCTGGGACCTTCCCAGGCTGCGCTGGGGCAGGAAGGGCGACCGGCGCGGCTCTGGAGGCTCCGCACACCAGGTAAGTGTGTGCGGGGCCCAGGAGCAATGCGCGATCACACACCACTTTCGGCTTCTAGCCGAAAATGAAATCGGTGCCTCCTGGACCCTGGAGCGCTGCGTGATTGTGAGTGCATTGTGCAGATCGCTCCTCACAATCGCACGATGCTCCGGGCCCTCTTTCGCATGGAAAATGCCATGCAAAAAGGGCCTGAGACTTGCCCAAGGTCACCCAGTGGGTTTCCATGGCTGAGTCTCTGGTCTCCCTGTGTCCTAGTCCAGCATTCAAACCACTACACACCTCTGGCTCTGATTTATTCTAGGACACATTTGTTACACTGTAAATGAAATTAATCAGCTCTAACCAAAGAATATTATAAGAAATTTGGGGTCATAAATATGGAGCTGATAAACTGGATGGATTTGTACTAATAAACTAGGTGGACTTGTATGACCATACTTACCAATGTGCTTCTTTGAGCTTGTGAAAGTTTTGTGGCTACAAAATACTGAACAGGTGCAAGCACTATGATCACTGCAGCTCCAATTAAGGCACTGATTCCAAGGAGGTAGTACAGTAGGAGGACTCCTACAATAATCTGAGGTAGAAAAAAACAAGGCAGAGGAGAATTACATTTTATAGCTAATCCAAAGATAGGAACAATTTGAATTAAAGATTGATAGATTGCCTGGCTTTAAGTGGTAAGAACACAATTCATTAGCTTCTAATATGTCTCAAAATCCCACAAACATTGCTAAATATTCTTTGTGACATAATGGCATATTTACTTGGAAGGCGGGGGGACTTCATTACTAAGAATTAATGAATCATTACAAAAAGCAGAGGCAATGGGTAGGAAGAGGCTACGACTGAAAGTGAAGATGCCCCAAATACTTAGCAACAGGAGAGGTAACAAGGTCATGCAAGTAGTGTGGCTGAAGTCAACATCCTGACTAGGAGTGCCCCTTGCAGGTACCAATATGAACAGCCCACAATCATTATGATCAGGTTATGGTTATGATTATGGTGAGGAAGCAGTTGTGCCTCCTTCATGACTTCAAGCACCTCTCAACAGTAGAAGTGCAGGAATTGCCTCCTTTCTTGATTGATGTTGACTAGTAGTGTCTGTTGATTACTCCTTCTTACCCATCTCACTACTACACTACTTAAATGTAAACCCTTTCTTGTATAAACTGCAAACAATTAGGTCTGGAAGGCCATTAATACCTTGACAGACCAACAGTCTTTACATTATCTGCAAGTAGCAATGACGGTGTGAAAAACTATGGATTGGGTCCAAACTTAGTTATGCTTAGAACAATCCCACTGAAATCAGTATGACTTAAATTAATCATTATTAATTTGTCTCATTGATATCAAAAGATCTGACTAAGCCTGTATAATTAGCTTCTGTAATGAGTCACATAACTTTCTTTTTCAATTATTTATATTTATCCCCACCGAATGAATTTTGAGGCCATTTAATTGGCTATAATGAGGATTTTTAAATTATAATTAGCAATTAAAAACAAATCCATTATCATGTAACAGTATTTTCCAGTGACTGAAGGACTGTTTATTTCCTTGAATATTTTATGAGAGCAGCTAATAATATGAGCTGTGGCATATCTTTCTTCTGGTCTGAAAAAGTAAAGCATGTTATTCAATTAAAAATACATATTATTCCTGGGTGCAATGCATACATTTAAAAGTTTGCATCAGAGTTCACAAATTCTGCAAGGATCTGTTTCCTGCAAAGGAATGCCAAAGAAAGAAAGGAGAGAAACCTCATACCCTCAAGCCAATCAGAAGAATTTTAAAATCTATTTCCTGCATATGCAGGCATGTGCTTACATGGACCATCAAAACTAAAGAAAATGTGAAGAGTACAATAACAGGAAAGGCAGAAAAGACAGTCCTGATTGATATCATTGCTTTAATGATATCATTACTGTTCCTGGCTGGAAGCAGCAGGCTGTAGTAGGAAGGCATTTTTAAGTGGTTCACTTTTTAGCTCCAACCTTGAACAGCATGGTTGCATTAGAACAGTGGTTCTCAACCTGGGGGTCGGGACCCCTTTGGGGGTCGAATGACCATTTCACAGAGGTCGCCGCTCCTCAGTCCTCCCCCCTTTTAAAAGAAGGTGGCCTCACAGCCAATGGGAGCAGTGTTTCTGAGACCCCTGCGCTGGGAGGAGGGGAGAGGAGGCATGCTGGGCGTTTCCCTGACTTTCCGTGGCTGGTGGGAAAGCATTGGAGGAGCCAAAACGCATCTGCTTATGCCGCCGCCATCTTTCCTCTCTCCCTGTCCTTTCCTCCCTGCGCCTCGTGTGAAATGTGGGCTGTTTTGGCATTGCCTTTGGGAGTGACTGGCTTTTTGAACTGTGGAAACCCAACATTCAGAACTAGAACTACTGCCTTAATTCTGGCATTGATGGACGCTTTCTGTGCTTAAAAAAGGGGGGAAGGGTTACCAGTTTTTAGGCATCAGAAGTCTATCCAGAGCAGTGATTTAGGGAAGTGTTTCCAATCTATTTGAAAGAATAAATAAATAAATAAATAAAAAATAACAAAAATGATTTTATGGTTGGGGGTCACCACAACATGAGGAACTCTATTAAGGGGTCGCGGCATTAGGAAGGTTGAGAACCACTGCATTAGAAGGACTAGGTTTCCATTTCAGTGAGTAAATTGGAAGTGGTGAAACAGCCATCTTATTCATAGTACTGGCCTCCTCATGCGGTAGGATATGATAACCTACTTCAAGTAGCACAATAAAGTGAGGTATGTGTATGATAGACAAAGGTATGAATAGGTGTTTAAATAGGACATCAAAACTTGCCTTAGTTGGGGGTGAATGCAAGGTGTGTTTGGGGCAGCAAAAGGTTTTGGATAGGTACTACTTACTCTTAATGAATCATAGAAACATTGAATTTCAAGAGACTTATAGAACCATCTAGCCCAACTCACTGCCACCCAAGAATACACAGCTAAAGCATTCTTGATGCATTCCACATCTTCTAGACTAGCATGAGAACAAAGTAGCTGTACCTAAGCACAGGAACAACTGCCTTATTTTTGCTTCAAATTGTATCAATAATACCTATGCACATTTTCCCTACAGATTTGCGCCTTCCCAGCAACAATATATTTGAGTTTTGATGTTAATATATAAAAGTGCTTTATTGAGAAAATACTTCGGTATCAGCAAAAAATGCTTATCTGCTTGCCTGATTCCCTCAAAATGTTCCTGAGGATAGCATAGAAACACTTCAGATTTATTTCTGCTCCCCAAGCTAAGATTATTCTTAATTTCCTTACCTGTACTGGCATAGCCCAAAGATTAGGGCAAAGAAAGAAGAACCACATCAGCTGGTTGGTATCTATAGCAACCAAGTTACAGATCTGACCTGCAGTCATTTCCCCCATGGACATGTTAGAAGTTGACAGCCGCATGATCTTACTGTAAATTTTTGTCTAGAATGAGAACATGAAGTTTTATTTCATAGTGGGAGGAGAACTGTCATCCTGAAATCAGTGCTTTACAGGCAATTTCCTTTCACATTTCATTTTTAAATAAAAACCGAACAGGTGATAATAATGCCACAATAAGAACTTCCTAAACAAAAATTTACTTTAGAAATAATATAATGGCTCAATTCTTTCTAAGAAATATAAAGGATTCTACTGAACTCATTGAACAGAAATACAGATAATTATCTTGGAAAAATTTTGTAGAATCCCATGCACTCTCTAGTTCAATTTCACAGGGAAGTGTTTCTCATTCAAAACCACTTTCTTTTTTGCTTTAAGAGAGAGTGCAGTGTGACAGCTATCATGTTGAGCTAGGATCTGAAGATACACATTTGGTAAAGTACATCTTGTGATATAACCTAGAGATCACGAATATGGACTGCATTTGATGTGGAAGATTTTTATAAGCTGTGACCATAATTATAGCAGTAAGTCATTTTGAGGAGCAGTTTACATGGAAAAGAGCCTTATTTCAGCAGAATAAAAAGTTGTTTGTACAGTCAGGGAATCTTTGTTGTAGTTGTTTGTATAACTTGGATGATTTCCATGCAGTTGACTTCCTCAACCATAGTACAGGGGCACTGAGAAACAGAGTGCATTAATAGGGCACATGCATACCAAATAGTCAAAGCATTTATGGTACAGGATGCACGGAATATGCTAAGGGTGGGCATTTTCGATCAGCATAGCCAACAGTGAGGAATACTGGGAGTTGCAGTCCAGCAGCATCTGGGGGGATCATTTTATCAACTCCCTTGAAATTGGCCAAGAGATCCATAATCTCTCTGTTTGGCCATTTCCGCATGGGGTAATAAAAACAGTGAAGTGCGTCCTCCACGGAGGATGTCTGCACCTTGGAGCGGACTGGGTCTGGACTGCTTACTGCAGATCTGCACCTCAGTCCGCTCTGGAACGACCCCAAGTGGTCCTCCAGCGTGCTTTTGAAAGACCTGATTTTTCCGGTCTTTCAAAAACCTGGAGCATGCCACTGTGTGCCTGCTCTCTGGTGCAGATTCGCAGGCTCGCACCAATGCGAGCCTGCGCTCTGCAGAGGGCGGGCTTTAGGCTGGTGAGCTTCAGTGGTTGGTCGGGACCCACGACCAACCGGAAGCTGCCATTTTGGACACCAGAGCAGTGCGGATCGACAACCACGCACTGCTCTGGAGCAGCCTGGACCGGACCAGGGAGCCAGAAGATACAGTAAGTAGTGGCACGGGGCGATTCCCTCGCCCCGTGCGGAAATTGCCTTTATTAAATAATTTTATTGTTTCATAAAGATAAGGTAAATATATTTATTAGCTAGGTTTTGTTGGGACTAATTCAAACTCTATTGATTTCAAGAGACATAATCACCACTTTTTGCCCATCCACTGATTTTTTCAAAAAATTGAAGCACTGTTCTACTACATATATAAAGCCCATACAACTGTCCATATATACTGTCCACATGTTTATTAATTTTTAAACAGTTCTTTTACATTGGTCTGTTTTTGTTTTTTGGAGTTCTGTTAACATCACACTTTTTTAAAACTCTCAAAAACTGATAAGATTATACAGCAATTTAGCTAAAAATCCAAGTATCCAAGTATCTGAAATACCTGTATTGCTCCTCGCAAGTTGATTCCTGTTTCAATGGCAACATAATATGAAGCTTGGAGAAATGTTCTTTGCAGCAGAAGAGCAAAGAAAAGGAGGACTGCCAGAACATAAGCATTGGCCAGAAATTCTTGAGATGAAATGAAGAAAACACCAAGTATTTTAGTCTGTGGAACAACAATAAAAAAGTCATTAAAAATCTATTTTACTTTTGAATAATTCTTACAAAGACAATATAGGTATTAGAAACTTCATAGCGACAAGGTACATAATATTTCAGTGAGTAAACGAGTCATTTTATTGAAATGACATAAATACATAGTGAATTGGAAAGAAGACAAATATAATCTATGTCATAAGTTACATCAGACCCAAGTTCTAGGTCCCTGAAATGGAAACAATATCGTTTGCTGCTAAAATCAAATTGGCTGAAATTGTTTTCCTTATTGAAGTCAGCCCCAGTTTATTTTCAAAAACAGATGAGATAGTAAACCACTGGGCTGTACCATTTCACGCTGAAGTTGAATTTTCACAGTATTGTTCTGCGGACATCCAGGACTGAATTATCATATTTTGAATAACTACGAGTATGTATGTGTGCATGTATACAGGGGGTGGGCTATCAGAAAGAAGTCTGGACAGATAATTGTTTCCTAACTTATAACTTTCTATATTCAAGATTAAAAAAAAATAGTAGGGAAGAACATTCACTAATCCTAGCTATCACCTATACTTTGAAGTCATGCAGTTCTAAAAGGTTTATCACTTCATCTACTGTTTATGTAAAGTCAACTTGTATTCTAGAAGTAATAGGAGAGGATGCTAAAACTAAGCCACTGCTTCAGAGGTCTGCTAGGTAACTAACTAGATCTAAGTTAATAAGTATATTTCTTCTTCCTGAGGTTTCAAGAATTGTCATGGTTGAGCCACAGAGTTGAACAGAACTAGGAAATAGAAATTTGGAGTTGCAGCAGTAAATCAAAGTTAAGTGATGTAGCTTGTAATCAGAATAAACTTTGAAGACGGTCAAGCAGTAAGCCAAATTTAAGACCAGAGACTATTTTTTAAAAAAAGAAGCATTAAACCAAAGTTCAGGAAAACAGCATTAGTTACTTATACTCCTTCCTATCTAGGGTGCATCTGCACTGCAAAATTATAGTGCTCTGATTCCACTATAACTGTCATGGATCTATCCTATAGAATTCTAGGATTTGTGGTTTGGTGAGGCATTTAGAGGTATCTAGTCCAGTCTCTTGAACTATACCGCTGCAGACACCTAACAAAAATATGTAAATCCCTCAACAAACTACAAATTCCAGGATTCTGTAGAATATAGTCATGCTAGTTAAAAGAAGGTAACAATCTGATCACAGCTCTGCAATTTTCTTGACATTTCCAAATCTTGGAACATCTGCCTCCAGGTCACTATACAGAATAAAATAAAAAAAAGTTATCTCCATTCATGTATCAGGTAAAATATTATTTATAAAACAAAACCTTTCAAAATTGTTCCTGACAGTATAGTTAAAAGTAGGAAAGCTCTTTGAATATTTGATCTTCAAAGATCATTTGGGCTAAAATATGATCAATTCATTGTTCCTGGGTTGGGGTGGGAGTGAGCAGTTAAAAGTAACAAGAGAATGGAAATTAATACCTGACGTTTACTTTTTAACATTAAAGGAGTTGCCCTTGAAAGAGGCTAAGGAGGCAGCATGTAGTGGCATTAGTGTTATATTTCAATTCTGTACCAAGAATAACCTTGAGAAGTATACATTCAAGACGAGAAAATCCCCCAGGATAATTTTGTTTCACTTACCTTTTTAAAAAAAGTCTTTGAATTATACATGCTAAAAACAAAGTCAGTACCTGCATGTGGGAGTTTCCTGTGAGACTCAAGGATGGTCTGTTTTCCCCTGCATGCTTAGTACACATGTATGGGTGCACCTACAAGCTGTGCACAGGATCATTAACTGAAACGTGATGCATGAGAGCCTACTTTATCACAGCCTTACTTTTTGACTGAGTATAAGCTACAGATACTTTGAATGCCAAAGAGAAAGGGAGGAGGTGCTGGATAGGGCCATCTCAGGCCATCTAATGGTTCAACATACTAACGGTTCAACATATTCTGTGTCTGTGTACCCATCTATATTCACCAAGATGATAAGGGGAAACAATACTTCATTCAGCCCTATGGAAACTGTGCCACTTTTGGATGATGCATAAAGAGGAGACACATTTTAATAGGATTTTTTTTCCATATTCTATGCCACTCCCCTTAATAGGATTTCTTCAAATTCTATGACACTCCTTGTTTTTCCATGCTTTTAAAAAAGCTGCAATAATGGAAAAATAACATGCAGCACAACAAATAATGTAAAAAGTCACTTTTCCTGTGTTGGAGTGAATAATTACAACAAGTTATTTTATAAACAGAGTAGTATGTCCCTTCTTTCCACATGCCCGGGCAAAAGGCAAAGGAATGTGTATGTGCCCTGGGCTGCCCCATTCCCTTGCCTTTCGCCCAGGCACACATGCCCTCCTTCCACACACCCATGCAAAAGGCAAAGGAATGGAGAGGGCAGCCCTGTACACTGAGAAAATGTATGCATGTGCCTCTCTCCATTCCCTCACCTTTTGCCTGGGTGTACATGCCTTCCTTCCATGCACCTGGCAAAAGGCAAGCAAATGGGAGGGGCAGCCCTATGCAGGGACAAGGCACATATGGAACTTCCTTCAATTCTCCCCCTCCCATTCTCTTGCTTTTTGCTCAGATACACTGCCTTCTTTCCCCGCATCAGGATAACAGGCAAGAGAACGGGAGAAAGGGAATGGGGAGGGGGGCAGTAAGGCAAACGGGCATCTTGCAAATAATCAAATTCATGAAGGTGGAACCCGCAAAAGTGGAGGGAGGACTATATAACTTTTTGCATGTTTTTCTCTGCACCTGCTTTTCTCTATTGTTGTTGTTAAGTGCTTATGGTGACTCTATCCTAGAGTTTTCTTGGCAATGTTTATTCAGAGGACAGTGTGACCTGCCCAAGCTAGTGGACTTCCACAGCTGACCAGAGATTTGAGCCCTGGACTCTTGGAGTCCTTGCTGGTTTAAGATACACACACACACACATACATAAATACACACACCTGTTTTAATCTTACCGAAGCCCATATTCAGTTGTAGCCTTGTGAAAATAAGTGGATATAGATAAAATAAAATAAGAATAAAATAAATACATATTATCTTCAAATTATTGGAATAAAAATGAGTTGCCTTCCTAAAATAAGTTTGTGTGTTTGTGTGTGTGTGTGTGTGTGTATAGTATATGCTCAGGTATATAAATAATATATCATTTAAAACTTGGAATCTGTGGGCATATTTATCTATACCACCTTGGGCCCTGTGCCCTGAGAAAAGCAGGATATTATTTACAAAGAGAGATAGATAATGTCTATGTATGTGCATGCTTATATATGTATGTATTCATTTCTGAGCAAATGGCTTCTTTACATTTTATTATCTGTTTCTTGAATTGCTGCCAAAAGACAACTGGCCTTTAAATTCTTGAATATGACATGTTCTTCTATTATTTATTTTGGGCAATAATAATGCCTCTCTCAGGTCAAATATCCAAAATTTAGATAAATCCATTTTTAATACATGGAAGGAGCGTGGCATGGAATTCTGAATATGTGAGAAACGGATGATGTAGAAAAATGACAATGAATATTGATATCAGAATCTATTCCTCAATTGATATTTATCATAACATATATAATTCAGATATTGAACAGGATACACTCAGATTACAAAATAATCTTACTGCCAAAAGCTCTTCGCTTTTAGTATAAATTATGAGTGCAGAAAATGAGCAATGCTCTCCAAAGCCATTATTTTGCAAAGCATAGCAATCACAATTAATTTTCTTACATGATCTAAGTGAATATGTATGCTGCTGAAAGTGCAAAATGTTATCTTGTGCATTGGACATGAGAGCAAAGATTGGAAATGAGACTTCTAAAATTAGCTCTCTTCATCTTCAAAGTCATGATACCTTGTGTCATTACAGTGGCATCCTTAATCTGTTCCACAGTTGGGGTGGGGAAAGTACAGCCTGCAGGCTACATGCAGCTCCTAAGACCATTCTGTGGCATCTGGACCCTCCTTGTCTTCAATTTCTTTGCCCTGAAGTACCTCTCAATGTCCTAGAGGGAGCATGGGCAATTCTTTCACGTTTTTGCCCCCCCCCACAACTGCGTAGGGACATGGGGGCAGAGGGGACGATTCACCCCGGGCAGAAATGTTTTTGGTGCGCCCGGGCCCATAGCCATGTTCCCATGCACCCTGGCCATGCCCCCACATGGCCTGTGTGTCCTGGCCACACCCCCACCACAGTGGCCATGCTCCTCCACTGTAGCCATGCCCCCTCCTACCCCCCTCCACACACTCCAAGCTCCAGCACTGTCACAACAGCTGTCTTAGACCCAAGGGACACTTTTTTTTTAACAGGAAGTGCCCTGGCAGTCAACCCTTGTTTTTAAAAAAGGCTGCTCTTGGGTCTGAAATGTTTGGGAGGGGGAAGCATGATAAAAAATTGCCCCCCCTCGTGCCTTTTAGAGCACATTGGGGAGCATTTGGGGTAAAATAACTTTAGATTTTTGCTTTTTTGAGGGGGTTCAGCTCTCTAAGGTATCCCTAACCCTGATAATCTGACCTCCTAACTCCCAACAGTTGCTTACCCCTTTTCTACAGGGACTGAAAGGACAGTCCTATTTTATGCAAAAGTGGTCAAAATCCTTACTCTAAACAGTTGAAATACTGCCTACAACATGAAATTGTTAACATTACTTGTGGCATCCTGTTTGCTATTTTTGATGCTGCAACCCAGACTTAGGACATTGCAAATTTTTAAATTCATATTTTACAGTAATTGTATTAATACACCACTGCAACAACTGGAAGTGCCCCTTAGAGGCCAGGCAGCTCAACCAACATAGAAATTTACTATAAGTGAAGATGTGTTCACCCCTCTTTTGGCAGCAGCCCACTATGTGACAAGCAGTTATGACTGCAGAGGGGTCCCTGTGGCTGCCTATCAGGAAACACCTCACTGCAGGGAGACAGGGAGATCTTTTTCACTCACCACTCTGCTTTCCAGTGCCTCAGAAATCTCCACATTGGTGAGGCTGCCTGGCTTCTAAGATTGATTTTCAAGGGTTACATGAGGAGATGCAGCTCTTTTGTTGCAGCCTACATCTTTTATATTTCTTTCATATATGCTACACTTAATTCATGCTCCAAATGATCTGTTTTGCATTAATATTCCCACATACAAAAATGAAGTGATAGAACACATTGATTGATTTAAAAGCATAAAATTTCTTGCACTTCCTCAAAATAAGATACCCATTTCTATTCATTATGATCCCAACCCATTAACAGCAAATAACAGCAGTAAAAGTCCTTTGAACAAAGTGACCTTTTTATGAGCATTTCAAAGAAGAATGTCCTGTATTAACAAGCAATAAGAAGCAATTTTGCTCTCAGTAATTCATAACTTTAAATGTTATTGAACATTTGAAGAGCAGGTGCTTTTTTCCCTTAGAGTATAACAGAAAAATATAACATGTGTTTTAAGTATGAGTGTGCAGTTTCAACAGGTTTATGGCCCAACTTTGTGTCTTCAAAATTCACAAAGAACTCCACATTACTGCTGCTGCCAAAATTCAGCAGCAAAGATCTCTGATGTTGTGGAAGCTCTTGTAATATTGCTTCCAGAATAAATGTGAGGACAGAGTTGGCATCTGGATTTGTGACAGGGTCTTGTCCTTGTATTGTCATCCATGTTATGTGTCCAGTTGTGAGTAACTGTTTAAGATTTGGGGGCTATCTATAGGCTAATAAAATCCTGTCTCCCAGAGCTTGTGAGAGAGCTGTATCATTCTTTAGAATTAGCTGACTGATGATGCATTTGGGTTGTTTCATTTGGGACTGTAGGTGACCACTATGAATAGTCTGTCATTTTGTGGTTTTGGTCTGTCCTGCAGTACATTATTCCCAGAAACTAACCTTGCCTTGTTGGTTTGTTTCTCCCTGCTGTTTAGGTGGATATTGTAGCTTGAGAAATGCCTGTTGTAAATCCAAGAGTTTTGAGTCTTTTGGTCTGAGCAGATGCAGTTATATTGGAGGGCTTGGCTGTAAACAATAGATTTTGCAGTGTGTTCTGGGTGGAGACTGGAGGCATAAGTATCTATAGCAACCTGTGGATTTTCAACAGATTGTGGTGCTTAGAAGTCCACTATGCAGTTGCACATGATGTTAAGAAGTGAATTGATGTGTAGATTGTTCTAGGCTCAGATTGATGGTAGGCTGGAAGTTGTCGAAACACTGGTGAAACTTCTCAAATGACTGCATTCAGCACATCCAGATGAGAAAAATGTCATCAAGACATTATAGGTGGAGGAGAGGTTTCAGGAAATATGTGCCAGGAAACCACTGTTCCAGGTAAGCCATGAAGATGCTTGCATACTGTGGTGTCGTATAGGTGCCCATAGAAGTGTCATCACTTGGAGATACATGTTATTTTCAAAAGTGAAGCAGTTATTAATGAGTACACACTGGCAGACTTGGTGGCTAAGTCTGCTGTAACCTGATTCAGGATGGTATTCATGATGGCTCATAGTCCATGCTAGTTTGACATGTTGGTGTATAGGGATTCCACATCCATCGTGAGTAGTCTCTGGGAGGCTGTGGATGAACTATAATTTCCTCAGAAAATTAGTTGTATCCTTCACATTGCTTGTAGTGTTGACTGCATATGGACTGAGATTGAGCCCATATTTACAGATATCCCAACAGTGAGGGTTCTAATGCTTGAGATAATGGATCTTTCTGGGATATGTCCAGTTGAATTCGGTTCTGTACATCGATGGAGAATTCTCAGAGTAACTTGTGTAGTTCCTTCAGATAGTAATCTATGAGATCTTTAGAGAGGAATCTGTGAAATGTAGTGTTGGATGGATGTTTCTCAGCCTCCTATATATAGTCTGACTCACTCATAATGATCACATTATGATGTCTGCCTGTCTTGTAATTATGTTAGGATTGTTTCTGAGACTATGGAAGGCATCAGGTTCCATATGGCTGTCACTCCCCATTTCCACACAACAACGCTCTTCTGCATCATCATGCTGCAGTCCTGGGTCCGGCAGGGAGCGCATCAGCAATGCTCTCCTCTGCACCTGTTCGGTTCATGCAGAAGAAAGCACAATGGTACCACCTCTTCCATCCACAGCACATCTGGGAACTTTCCATTGCTGGACTATGGATGGAAGCATTGCCATTGTGCTTCTGTGGCTTCAGCATAGACAGGAGCACCAGGAGAGCCATGCAATTGCAGGCACAAAATGAACTTTTCCGTTTTGTGAAAACTGCGAAAGCAAAAGGTTGCAGTTTGGGATGGCAGTGGGCCAGTGATGACATCATGCAGAAGCACAATCTGCTGACTGCTGCCATCCTGTCCCAGAAGCGGCCCAACTCCATCATGCAGAAACGGCCACTATGTGGTAATTTGTGTCTCTTGTTGATTATCTGTTTAGGCCTGGTGGTCAAAGTATTCTGTGTAAAAATCCCTCTATGTTCCCATCTTTTGGAGGGGTCCATTTAGAGTTCTTCTTTTTGTAGCTCTGGCAAACATTTTCTTATGTGTTGGTGCAATGTCTACTTTCATGTTGTGGAGACTGAGGTGATGCTTGTGAACTGGCTGCTGTCACTGTCCCTGAAATATTCCTTGAGTTGTAAAGAGAGGAAGAAAGCCTCCAGGTAATCACAGAACTGAATCATGTGCAGGCAGAAAGACGGGCCTTATGAAAGGAAGGATTCCTCCCGCTGGCTTTGTGAGTAGTTGTAAAGGTTCACAATATTATTGTCCAAGTTGGTGGTATTTCTGTTGTGGGCCATCATGGCCTGTAGTAAGAAAGGCAGTTTCTTTTCTTTTTCTTTTTTTTCTTTAGAGAAGCAAATTGCATCTCATAGATCTTTTTTCTTCTTTTAGGAGAAATTCTATCTAGCGTTCTATTGTGCAGAGGGCTGGTAGTTTTGTATGTGTGGTTCCAGATCTGAGATTTCCTTTTTGATCTTCTCTTGTTTGCTGTACAGGATGCTGATGAGATGGTTAAGTATTTTCTAGGAGAAAATATGGTGTAATTTGTGTAATGTGTTGTTCATAGGGGATTTTTCACCTTTAGTCCTTTAGGAATGATGTCTTGCTGTTTGTGTTTATTCAGAAAGATGATGTCTCTGTGTACTTAGGCATGTACTCAGCAGTACATTTACTTACTCATTCTTCCTCCAATGTGATATATGCCATCCTAAGCCAGCAATGCCCCTCTACACTCTGCATTGGACACATAGGACAGTGATATTAAAATTGGCAATGCTGAAAGGCCTGCTGCAGAACATTTCAACCTTGCTGGACATACAGTACAGGATTCAAAGTTTGCAGTCCTTGAACAAGGAAATTATGAAGGAAGGATAGAAAGAGACATAGCTAAATTGAATTAGAGTGTGGCCTCTTGTGGTGCGACCTTTGCATACACAAATTCAAGGTGTGAAGTGTCGTGTCCATTATTGTCAATGAATGCAACAGGCATGTGTCCATGCTACCACACGTAGGTGGTGCCTGGAATGGAATCCCCACATACACAGAGGGCACACTGTATATTTATAAACTCCAACCTGTTCACAGAGATATGAACAAAGACATTGGCTTCATGGCACACTACATATATTACTGCAGGAGTCCTTGCTACTGTAACAAAAAAGAATCTTCTCAGAGAAGGTTTTTAACTGAAAGCAATTCACTTTTGTTAAGCACATTTATTGCTTTCATACATTAGCACTAACTGACCACATTAAAGTTCTGAAAGACAGTGTATCACTTTATGAAGCCCTTTGAAAATTTAGAGCAAGAGTCAAGTTTTGCATCCTTCTGAATCCTATTATATTATGTCTCACTCCCAAAACTATGTACATAAGCTTTATACCTGGGGTATTTATTATCACTCTGTACTGCATCTGAAGAAGTGGGTCTACATCCACGAAAGCTTATGCAAAAATAAAAACCAGTTAGTCTCAAAGGTGCTGCAACATTCCTAACCCCCCTCCCCCTACACTGCAAAGGACTAACACAACTATACTTTGAAAACTTAGGCTAATAATGCATCACAAAGTAGCTTCCCACCTCAGCTCTATAGATAGAATTTCTTGTCACAGTAAACCCATCTTTGTTTGTTGCTAATTTTTTTAAAGAATGCCATTACATTTGTTTGAGTAAGCTATAGCTATATCCTCTTCAGCTTATCATTCAGAATAGAATCCAAAGAAATACTTAACTCTAGTCTGTTCTCTATTTCTATTCGAGCAAATAGTTAGCTAAATGTTTAATTTTAATATATCAGGTCACAAGAGTGTGAGGTTCATGGTCTAGAGAGAGGATGGGGCAGTTACTTCTATGGAATGCCAGACCTGCTTGTGGGTAGACCTCTGAGGGCTGCATACTGGCAGGGTTGTAGTTTAAGCCAAAAGAAGGCAGAGCCAAAGCCAACAGCTGGAATTTCTAGCATTGCAGGGCTGTGTGGCCATCTCCCACCTCCACTTCAACTCTTCTACACACCTCAACTCTTCCTTCCTTCCTTCTCTGTGCCATTCTGAATCTCTCCTTTCTGTCCTACCTTTCTGTTTGTGTCTCCCTCCATTTTCTCTTTACTTCTGTTTCATGCCACATTAGAACTGATTACTTACAGAGGACACCTTCCCTCCATCAATTTTCATTTGTTCCTCCTTTCTTCTGTTCCTCCTGGCTCCACTCATCCTACAGCTTACTACAAATTACCCTGACTCAGTGTATAGCTGTCATGTTACCTTCTCTGCCTCTCTCTCTTTTTCTCTGTGTCTCTCCCTTCCCTCCCTCTCTCTCACACACCCACTGCATGGAAGAGGAATTATCAGGGTCTTTCTTCCCCAGAAAACAAGAGTGGGCTACAGCATCCAGAACGCAGCAGGAAATTAGGCAATGTAGTCCAGAATTTCTGTACTCACAGTCTAGAACAGGGATGGGTAAAATGCATTCTCCTCAAAAAGACTGTGTTTGTGGCCCCAACCACCACTACCCTAGACTTCACTGGACCATTCTTTTCCTGGCAAACAAGTGGTGAATTCCCTCTCCTGGAAGCCCCAAGGAATGATGCTTGGTGTCACAGCCTCCCCCTGCACTATTCAATATACAAATACCATTGGTCTGGTTTTCTGGGAGGGGGCATTTTTGGTAATCTATATGACCTTTGGAGTCTCCCAGAGGCAGAAATTTGGCAAATTCTGAGCACCTGATCTGGTTGAGAAGCCTATGATGGAAAACAGCTAACATGAATTTTTTAAAACATATAAAAATAGTACCTGGGGGCGGAAGGTGTTGTTTCCTTTCCCAACATGGTGAACAATCCCAGAGACACAAAGTGGACCAGCAAATCCAAGCAAATCTGCCAAGATACGGAATGTACTGCTCAGAACCAAAGGTCTCCCGAAAGCATGGCAGAGGGCACACCAGATAGACTTGGATCCTTGTGGATATGGAGTTTCTTTATTCTGTACATGATGTTGAAAACAAACTGTTAATATGAAGAGTGCAATAGGAAGACTGTCATATCCAAAAGTACTTAAGAAATGTTTCACATTCATATGCATAAGCTACTGATTTGAGCCTGCATATGCCAAAGGAAATGAGATTTTTTTCCTCTCCTAAATATACAAGTATGATTTGTGTTGGAAGGCATCATGATAATAACTAACATAACCCAATTTTATGAAGTGATAAACATAAATTAAAATCAAGACAGCATTTGTCTTCAGGGTTGCAAAATAAAAAAAAATGATATAAAATGAAAAGGAGGAAGGAAATAGGAAAAGGAACACACTACTTAAAGCTGTGTATCTCTTGCAATGACCAATCTGAACAAAAACAGTTGAGGAGGCTCTTATAGGAGCCAAATTAAGCTGATTTCTCAGTCCAGCTGACAGAATGATCCTTCATGTTTTCCCCTCTGCTGCAGCCAGGAGGAATGGCATCTATTCTTGGGCCTGTTGCTGGGAATGATAACCTTGTGTGAAGTTCTTTCTCTTTTCTGTGCCCTATGGCAGCTGGAGGCTTGTATGTCAATGGGATGGAGAATCTGTTTTGGATTTCAGTCCGAACATTAAAGGAGCAAGCCAAGGTGCTGAAACTGTTTTGGAAATAGAGTTTACCACCTTAGACAACTCCTTTTTACTCTGTATTACAAAATGGAGTGGATTCACTGCACCAGTAATGTGAAAATCTCCAGCTGGCCACCACTTAGGCATGCTGTGGCACATTTGAAGTTATCTTCCTCTGCCAATGGCAACCTAACACAGAGCAAAAAAAGGGAAATGCACAAGGTATAAATGGTGCCTAAATCAATTCTGAGAGAAGGAGAAACCATGACATAAACTGCATCCTAACATTGATCTGACCTAATGTGTCACTCTGGAATAAACAAGTAGAAAAGTGCTTGAGGGATTGAGTCCAGAGAGGTTCCCCTTTATTTATGCACCTTTTTTCATGTAGAGACTGATTCAAACACTCAACAGGGTGACCTACTTTTGAAATCTGAGCAACAGGCAACATAACAAGGATTTGCTGTCCAAAGAAATAATTCAGAAGTGTCAGTGGTCACATATGAGTACTATGGTGCATCTGAAAGAACTCTAGCACAGTATCCATGTTTTACTTCTCAAATAAAGTTTTAAATAGTGATGATAGTAAATTTCAGAAAATGGACTCCCTCCAGTTTGGAAATTCCTCAGCTACAGTATTTCAAATTGAGCCTAACACCTTCCCCCAAGTACTCTGAATGATTTTTTCTTGGTGTTCTCACTGGCAAGAAGCATTTTACACTCAGAGATCTTCATTTTACAGTCAAGTACTAAGTATTCCTTGCCTAAGAAAACCCCCATGACATTCATGGGGTTGCCATAAGTCAACAAGTGACCTGAAGGCAAATACATGCACACAGAGGAAAAGCCCCCTTGACAGCCATTTACCCTTCTATCTTCCCTTCACAGCTTGTTGAGTCCAGTAAATGTGCAAGTGGTATTTTACAGATTTCACAATGGTGGCAGAGCACCTGGCCCCAGGTCTTGGAAAAGAAAAGAAAGAAACCTAACACTCCCCTGCCACATCTTCAGTGTGTGTCTCTGCAAAACTGAATCCGTTCCAAACTGGTATGATAGATTTTGCCCATCCACAAACAGAAAGCTTCTGTTTGCAGAGGAAAGTGAAGTCCTGCAGAAACACTGCACTGGAGGATGAAGGCAAATCTGAGTTCTTTGTTCTTATCAATATCCCACTTCTCCCTTCAGTTGCCAGAGCCATCTCCCATGGTGTTCCAAAGAGTTCTTTCTAGAGCGGTGTAGGGGGTAATGCAAGGGCTGCAGATAGATGTGGCAAAACTGGTCTTACTCCCATCTTCCAACACCAGAGAACTCAACTAAAAGCAAGCCTGAATCCAACTCCCTATACTGTACAGTTCTCCCTCCACATTCACGGGTTTGACTTTCACTAATTTTATTATTCATGGGGTACCTGCTTGCCCCTCCCATTCTTCCCCTCCTATCCCATTCCCACCTCGCTTGCTCCTTCCATTCTCCCTGCCCCTGGTGCAGGCATGCCCTGCGCTGGCAGCAGGGAAGCCCAGGGAGGGTGATCACCAGTTCCCCGTGCTCCTCCCACCACCACCCCGTTACTGCTGCTGGTGTGGGCACACCTGTGTGGGAGGCAGGAAGGTCCAGGGAGGGTAATCACCATTTCCCCATGCTCCTTCTGCTGCTGCTGCCTTGGGGGCAGGCGCAGCAGGAAGTTATAGGGACGGCAATTGCAAATTCCCCGTGCTCCTCCTGCTGTTCCTGCTGCTGCTGCAGGTGTGGGCGCCCCCGGCCAGGTGGCAGGAAGGTCTGGGGAGGGTGATCATCAATTCCTCACACTCCTCCCACTGCTGCTGGTGCAGTTGTGCCCACGCGGGCAGCAAGAAAGTTTGGGGAGGGTGATCACCAGTTCCCCATGCTCCTCTCGCTGTCCCTGCTCCCTCCACGGGTGTGCCCACGTGAGGGGCAAGAAGGTCTGGGGAGGGCGATCACCAATTCCCCACACTCCTTCTGCCACTCCTTCCACTGCTGCTGCGGGTGCACCCCGCACCAGCGGAGGAAGGTCCAGGGAAGGTAATTGCCAGTTGCCTGCTTTCCTCCTGCCACCATAGCCAGCGCAGGTGTGCCTCGCACAGGTGGCAGGAAGGTGCACGGAAGGCAATTGCCTGTTCCCAGCCTCCCTTCCCCACACCTGGGTGGGTGCACCTGCCAGGCAGAGGCCTGCAGAGAGGTGCCCTATTCGCGATTATTTGACATTCATGAGGGATATGTGCCCTATCCTTCGCGAATGCAGAGGGCTTACTGTATATGCAATGTCTCACTTTGTATTATTCCATATCACTTTAACTTGGAATGAATATTCTTAAAGACAATTATGCATCACCATGCAATCAATTTCTTCTGTAATCATACCTTTTGTGCTTTAAATGCCTCATTGAGGCGCATGTAATTTGTCAATGCTCTCATGGCAATAGGCAGCTTGCCTATGGCTTTCAAATCTATGGGCTTCTTGTGGGCTGTTCTAATGAAGGTATTCATCCACCAGTATGTTCCTTTGGACAGCAGATTCACAAAAGGTTGCAGGAACCTGACTCCAAGATCCTGAAGGTCTTCAGGAGGCTTAACCTCTTTAGGCTTTTTGAAGAAAACGTATCTCTAAAATCCATAAAGCCCAAAAAGAAACATGTTAACAGAAAGAAGAAGGGGAAAAATTAGCACAATAACATAATATGACTTATTTCTTTTTTCAAGATGACCAGGGAACTACAATTATTAAGGACTATATTTGGAAGAGATTTCTTGTTTTCCAATGTGTTCATGAAAAAAAGGTGTTCAAGTAACAAAAATCCCACTCAGTAGTACTGAAATAACACAATGCACAATCAGAAGTTTGCTTTGGCCTAATAGTTTACATAATTAAGCACTGTGTGCTTTCAAAAACAAAAGAACTAAGACCTGCCTGTGATATCATCAAATAATGTTATTGCTTGGCAAGCACCAATATTTATTTAGTCTGACTTCAGAGTGTTCTGAGATGATTAAACACCATGTATAGCAATTTGATGTTATTCTTCTATACACAGGCCAAAGCAGATTCAACTAGCTAAAATACTGGATAGCTGGCCAGAGAAGGAAGTCCTCTGCTCTAACTTGCTCTCCAAATTCTATTTTCTGAGATACCAAAGTCATGTCAATAAGCTTTTCTGAAAGGATTAGCTTTCCACATGAGATTTTGACCCATATATCAGCACTGTTCCTGCCCATTCAGAAATCATTCTTTGGTAGAAAGCTTAATAAACAATTATTACTGCGAGAAATCAGTGAACAGTGAACAATATCTTGTGGCATAGATCTCTTGTTTCCATTTAATATTATTTTCTTACAGGTGTTACCATAACCTTAAATTACCTGAGTATTTACATCCCACTATCCTACTCAAGTGAAATATGTAGAGATATCAGTGGCGAGCAGGGTGAATTGAAACTGCACCTGCTGGCCTGTTGTTCAAATGGCATATGATGGTTTGGAGTTCTAAAAAGAAATTATGTGCACAACAGTTATACAAGCTATCTATGCAGTCCTTCCTAGCAAATTTTGCACAGTGAAGGTCATGCAGAGACAGCCACATGTATAAAAAGTTCCAGAGATTCAGATCAAGTTTGCTGCTCTTTGTGAAAGTAATGTTATTTTTCATAAGTATCAGTCCAAACTTGATACAATTTATTTTAGGAAATAACAGAGCATTTAGCAAGTGCCTATAACAAAAGTTTAACTTCAGTGTAACAGTAAAAAAGAAAAACTGTGCTTATAGAGAGCCAGTAGTAACTTTTCCAGTTTTGTAAGTGGTAGAATATTTGTTCTTTGTGCCCCTAGGCAAGGTATCCCTTGTGCAACTATTTGTCTAAATGCAAACTCAGTTGGATTCCCTTCTTGCCTCCGAGACTGGAAAAGAACTACATCCTTTTCATCAACAGTATGCTACCATTTGGATAGAGCTCCAAGTTGCAGTATATATTTTATATTCCTATATACCTTACCTAATAAAACTTGTTAGATTCAATTGATGTTACTTCTGAATAGACAAGTATACGTTTATGCCACAGGTCTCTATAACTTGGGCAGCAGGCATATACATGCTTACCTAGGATCATTCCATTGAGCATTCTGGGACTTATTTTGGATAAACACGTACAAGATTACACAATGAGCAGATATTTCATAGATATTCCAGTTTCCATTTACATGTAAATTCTCAAAGATAAATGCAAGTCTCAAAGAAAGAATTGTCAGGAAATATAACTTACCCTTACTCTGATGACATTAATTTCTACAAGCAGTAGCATTCCATAAAGAACTACTAAAAGCCCTGTGAGGCAGAATCGAAGCTGAGGGAACCCAATCTTGTTATCACAAAACTTTACAAATTTGATGGTTTTGGTTATAAAAGCTAATGTCCAATAGAACAGCAAGGCTGGTGAAATAAAAATAAAAGAGAAGTCAGTACTTTTCAATATTACCAGTAGTGGACATTACAGAGTACAAAACTAGAAGCTTTTACAGAGGATATATCCAGTATACAGTAAATTATCTTTCTACAATATTGTAAATTTTGCCATGTTTACCATGTTTGGAGTGAGAAGGGGAACTAAAGATACATTAATTTTTATACATAATTGCAATTAAGCAGGTTTTGATTATGCCTTGTGCCTGTTTTGTACAATTCCTGATTGTTATATTAGAATTACTTTGGGAAACTTGCAGTAAAAAACCTCATATATTTGCTATATGAGTTTTCCTAAAACAAATTAGTGATATTCTGTTCCACTTCCCTTCAAAAGAATAGTTTGTTACAATTACAATGCAGCAAAGAGAACTACCACCTTGTGATTCTGCTCACTGTGAAATGTAGTAACCTATGAATATTGATGAAGCAAGAAGAAAATATATTAAATATACTATTTGTCAGGCAATCTAACTCAAAACTAATTTGTATAACTCCTGTACCACTGCAGCCTAGTGCTGCAATGAGGAAGTTATTTCTCAGAAGCTCCAAACAATAGATATAATTTTGTTGCAAAATTAAACAAACTTCAAATGGAATTGGCATGGTTTTAATAAGTGTGCTACGATGTACTGTACATTTTGTATTTTATGTCTTATAAATACCTTTGATAGTACGAAGTTTAATAAATTTTATGAACTAGCAGAATTGAACCTTTGTTTCAGCAACTACATCACTTATCACAGATAGTGCAACTGGACCATTCCTGCTTGAGCTATCTTTTTGATTACTACGTTTAGAAGTGTTTCTCTTTGACTGGAGAGTCTATTTTTGTAGTTTGTAGTTGGTTGTACCATTTACATGTAAAATACAATGCAGAAGAGAACGCCTTATTGGCTGTGTCCCCCTGCATATTATTATATGAGCATAGATTGAGATACCAAGGTCGCTAATTTTGTAACTCAAACAAATCCTGCTAATAATAACAGTAGAGATAAAGCAAAAGAATGAAATACTTTTGCCTCATGGCTCTTTAGCTGATAATATTATCTACACTTTTAAGTTATATTTAATTTTAGACTGTACAATCCAAGTGGCTCAGGTTTACTTAATGCATTTATTTTCAAAAGGCAGATGGAGAATTCTAAAGGGGGATATCAGCTGGTTATAACTATATGACAGCAACTGTAATCTTAATCTTGAAGTCCCCAAAAATTTTAGGGAATGACAAGAACAGGTGTAGATACAAAGTGAGGCAGAGTCTTCTCTAGAGCTATTTGCTAGTTCAGAATGGAGATGATACAGACCTCCAGATATTGTTAGATTCTATCTAGTAGCATCCCTAGCTGGCATAGCAACTGGTGAAGAATGCCAGCAGCTGTAGTGTTCCTGTTTTTTTATTGTTTTTGTTTTTGTACTTGTCAAAAATCCTTTTTTGGGACCAAAACTTAAAGAATGGCTAAATTTTGCCCTGCCCCAGTCTACTCCATTGTTTATAAGTTTCCTCTCTCTACCCATGTGTACATAGTTGAGAATAACAGTTCAAGCTTTTGACAAATTGGGGTCTGGTACTCAAAAGTTCATACAGCAACACATTTGCCAGCCTTTAAGGTATCATATAAAGCTCTGTTTTGCTGCAACAGACTAATACAGCCACTCCTGTAGGGTTGTTCTTCAGCCCATTGTGATGAGGCATGCACAAGCTTATCTGCAGCAGATAAGACAGATGCTCCTGCCTTTGATCAGAGGATTTGACTTGTTATTATGGCCCCTTTCAACCATGTGATGATATCAAGATTGCAACTGGCTCTGCAGCATAGTTGGGTTGGTAACTAGGAATCCTAGCCAACACTGAGCCTGTTTGTTTTCATAGCCTGTTCTTTGGCAGATGATTCATCAGGAAGTGAAGCTGTATGGAACTACTGTATCCTAAGCAAAGGAAAGCAGTCGTTTCACAAAGTGGTCCAGTGGATCATTTTATGTCTGTTGGAGTTGTAAGAATTTACTCTGGGATTGCAATGAAAATGATATATCAGAATATTAAAAAGCAATTGAGTGGAATAAACGAAGTGAGCACTAAATAGAGTATCTGTGAATTCTGTCTTCTCACAGCAATCTGGTCACATATAATAATTTCCTGCATGGATCAGAGAATGGCATTATCCATGCCACTATAATCTAGAGAAAAGGGTGCTGCTTTTCTTTCTTTATTATTGTCTTGCCACATGTAAACAACTGCCTTGGGGAACAATTACACAGATTTTGATGTAGCAGCTGTTTGTATGCATTGGCCTTCAGTATCTTAGTGGTAAAATAGTTAAGCAGCGGCCTCATTTAACATGCTTGACACCCATTCCTATGATATTGTTCATAGGCACAGAAAGATTCCAGGGGCTAGAGTTTACATTAGCAGCATTTAACAAATTGCTCTTTACTTAAAAAGACATTTATGTGTTCTTGGCAATGCCTGACATTCAGTTATAAAGATGTATGATTTTACAAAGTACTGTACTCTAATCACACTGGTGACATAACATTATTCAATAATAAATCCTTGTAATTTAAAAGTACAACATAAGGGTTTTTTTCCAGCAACAGACTATCCTTGCCAGTAATTTTTGTATGACAGTGTATTGCATGTTCTTCTTAAAGCTAATAAATTGTTGCAATCTAGGGACTGGCAGGAGGTTTGTGAAGACATTTGCTCCATGCTACTTTTGAATATGCCACCAGGAGCCAAGAAGCAGCCTGTGTCCCTGATTCCTCAATTATTCCATAATAATCCACTGACTGAATTTGTGTCACACTGCTTTCTCTTCCCCATTGCTTCTGGAACTTACTGCCCATAAAGATGCTGTATCATTGAGGTGAAAAAAAAAAATCTGAGTGCCTTTGAATCTTTGTTGGGATACTCTTGTCTACTGAGTTCTGCAAAGACAAGGTAAAGGTAAAGACTAGATAGGAAATTAAGTCAATGCCATCCCATGTACTGACTATAAGTAATGAGGCAGTCAGAAGGATGTCACTGGTGGTAGCTCAGACTTTTGGGACTCTACCTGATGTGCTGTAATGGACCAGCCTCCACTGAGATAGCGTGGAGAGAGGGGGAGAGGAGAAAGAGAGTGAGAGAAACATCCTGTTTCAGGAATCTACTCTAGTTGCCATCCTTCCTCCCCATCTTCCCTATGTCTGTATCAGCCTTTGAGACGCTTCCATATTCATAAAAAGCATCACTAAATGTGATAATGCTCATAAACTCAATATGATGGTGTCAGTCAATATACTCAGTCTGCAATTAAAATTGATGCATGATGGCACTTTCATTTAAGTTAATGCTTAACTAATTCAGAGGCGTCTGTGGTAAGACAACACTCAATAATTCATTTCACCATACACTGTTCTCTCCAGCTGGAATATAAACAGAAAGGCCCAACAAAATAACAAACTGCACACCAACCAGTTTGTATTTTTCCATAGTTTTAATTGCATGACCTCAACATTCTGGTTCAGAATCAATCACTGCTGCTTATACATTCAGTGTAAGCCAAGGATGAGGCTGGGTATCAGCAGATGAGTGCTCCTATAAAAGCCCAGATGAGATATTAAGTAACAATACTGACAGTGGAATTCTTGTTTCTGTTATTGTGTGCCTTCAAGTCATTTCCAATTTATGGCAACCCTAAGGTGAACCCATCACAGAGATTTGCTCAGAGGGGGTTTACCATGGCCTTCCTCTAAGGAAGAGAGAGTGTGACTTGCTCAAGGTCACCCAGTGAGTGTCCGTGACTGACTGGGGATTAAAACCCTGGTCTCCTCAGTTATAGCCCAACGCTCAAACCACTACTCTACAGTACATCTATCTGACCATAACTCATGGGCAAAGACAGTGATTGTGTTTCTTGGAAAAGTGGTATAGCCACTTTAGAATCCCAACAAAAGTCTTGTATACTTGGGGTGAGCAAACTTCAGACTTATAAGATTTACTTATCAGGATCCTGTTGCAAAAGACATTTGGAATGAACTCTGTACTTCAAAATGTCTTTTGCAAAGGCTCCTGATAATTCTTTTATATGCCTGAGATTTGTTTCTTCTCAGTACCAGAATTGAAGAGAGCTCATAGTTCTTTTACATACCACATAAAACCCCATCGTGATTACTCCATCATTTCAATAGTATAATTTAGAGACTCAGTGGAGTGGATGTCATTGGGAATTATTGTTGAACTACTGGGTGTCAGAGATCCTTTCTGTTTTACTGCCCATCGGCAAGAGACTTATTAGCAGATCCAAAGCTACCAACTATAAAAATAATTAATTATACTGGTGAGTCCAAGGTCCAAACAACAAAACTCTGCACTTGCTTAAAATAATTGTTTCCTCATCAGAAGTCACAAGTGGCTAAAATAGTTACTTATAAATTTATTTATTTTTTAAAAATTACAGTCCTACAAACTATGAGGCAGTGTTAAAAAATCCACCAAAGCAGTAAGGCTGCATAGGCGTTGTAACTATAAAAATAACTATAGAAAACTACATAAAAATAAAATAAATTAAACATTCAGATATCAAGTGGCTGATTTTGAATGTCATAAAAAAAAGTTTGTCTTTAACATCATTATCATCATCACCACCACCACCATCATCATCTATTTACTATCTAGTTCTTGAGACTTTGTGGGATATTCTGCCTCAAGTACCAACGTAATCTGACCAATCTTGATCTGAGATGTGTGGGTGCCATTTGTTGTTTTCCATCAGGCAGCAAAATGATTTGGGCTGGCTCTGATCCTCATTAAATGTGCCCAATACCTTTTGAAAATCTTCAAAGGAACAGTAAACTGAATTCAGTTATTCATGCACTGGGTAATTAAGAACTATTTCTATTCTCTATCCAGAATCTACAGGCGAATAAGTTTTACTGGGTGACTGTAAGAGTGATATGAGAAAGGGAAATTCATTTTCTCTGCAAGTGACTGAGTTTACAAATGGTCAATATGTTCCATTTTAGTCATATTTTTCCTGAATTAAAAAGCCCTAGGCACTTTCACTTTTACTCACAGGAAGAATGTTCTACTCAGAATTATCTTGTTTATCCTCTGAACCTTTTCTGCTTCTATAATATCCTTTATGAAATTGGCCAACCACCACTGCAAATAGTATTACAGCAATTCCCATAAAGACATTATAATGTTATTCTTTCTCCATATAATTCATAATCTGGAATTTGTCTTTTTTAAAACCACTAGCTTTATTTATTAGATTTTGTTCATGTGTGATATGCCTTCTCCTTTTTGTTTCTGTTACAAAGTAACAATAGGTAAAAGGCACATTTTTACATCTAAATTCAGGAGCATGTTTAAAATAACTTGTCTAGTTTGTAGCAATCCAAATTCTTATATCAATAAACACACAGTGCTAGATTTAAGCAACAATGCTAAGGAGAATGGGGCTGAAGGATGGTATGCTGTAACACTGGAAGCTTCAGTCAACCTAAATTCCTAACACGCTTTGGTTGGTAAGGTAGAAGTAGCAGCAAAGACATTTCTGGGCTTGTTTCTCTCTGCAAGGCTTGCATTTTTAGTGCTATCCTTCCCACTAAAGGGAACTATACTCCAAAGAACCTCTAAACATGTCTTTATCTTGACGACATGGTGGAAGACTGAGAAGGCTGGAGACCTAGCCAATCCAGGTCATCTTCTCCCTGCCTACTGCCTCACATCCTTTCCATCTCCTTCCAAGACCGGAAGTTCCAACCTCAGATGGATATCACCACGGAAATGTCTATGGAGGCTACTGGGCACTTGGAGAGGGCATTCTAACTTATACATGGCTTGTGAACCAAGCAGGGGATATACCGCCCTCTACCATTTCTGGATGAGGCTCACCCCTTGCTCAGTTCACAAACTATCACTGCCTTAGATCAGACCTCCTCTGTTGAGGTTAGACTGTCATCTAGGATCCTAAAGCTGAGTTTTGGATTCGTGCTGCGGCCTTAATGTTTGTTAGTGGGACCAGGGGATTACAACTTTAATGTGTTGATGTTATTGGGGGGGAAAAGTAACACACAAATCCCTGATTTTTCTCATTTTAAAAAATAATTCTGAGAAGTTTAAACTGTAATGATAAAGGAAAAATATACCAATATCACCTACAACTGAAATAATTATAACTTTGATGAAGTTCCATATATGACAGTCTCATTCAGTAATATTAATGGGTTTTCTGGTACATTTTAGTTACTTAAATCTTCCTCAAATCAAATCAAGTATGGTCCAAGGCAGCTGAGCTCACATGTAATGCATTTATCTTTTAAAACAAACATACACCAAAGATATTCTAAGTAATAGGATATGTTCACTGTTGAAAGGGATAGTTTATATAACTGAGAATATATACATATACATACACATACACATACATACACACACACACACACAAGAATAGGTAGCTGGCAGTTTTATACAAACTGCATGCGTGGAGGCATTTAATATGCAGGTTATTAACATTTCTGCAAGAAACTGTATTATGGAAAACCATGGGAAATAACTGAACTCTTGTGGGAATCATGTGCTGGAGCAGCAGACTCCCACACATATGCTTTCAGTAATATCAGGGAGCCAAGAATATGATTAAGGAAGCAGCAACCCCCTTGTAGTCTAAGATTACTGTATTAGCCGCATAGTCTCTAAAAAGACCCTGGGATAGTTATGATGCATATGTTTATTTTTATAATGTGCAGAAAGTCACGTTTACCAATATTTTTTTTCATAATGATGATTCCCATGATTGGAATATAACAACTGAAGGATATAATCTGTTCAAAAAGAACAGACAGAGAAGAAAAGGACGGGGGGTAGCATTATATGTTGAAGACAAATTCACTTGTGCAAGTGATCAGACTAGACCAGTTGAAAGCATTTAGGTAAAGATAAAGGGAGAAAGGAATAAAAACAATAGTGTGGTAGGACTTTACTATAGGCCATCAAACCAAGACAAGGTGGTGGTTGATGCTTTTCAGAAATAAATCTCAGAAATCCCCAGGAAGCAAGAACCAGTAGTTATGGGGGACTTCAAACTCCTCTGATATCTGCTGGGAGATCAGCTCTGCTAAGCATAGATTCTCCAACAAATTCCTGATGTGACTTGAATATAATTTGGAGGTGGAGGAAGGAACAAGAGGATCAGCAATCCTGGATTTGATCCTAACCAAGAGGGAAGAATGTGTCATTGGAATCAAAGCAGTTGGTACTTTAGGTGGAAGCGACCACATACTGCCAATATTTGTAACTGCGGGTTAGGCAAAAGAAGAGTATGGTCCAGCACAAACCTTGGATTCCAGGAAAGATGGTTTTTATCAAGCTCAGGAAAATACTGGGCAGAAGCCCATGGCTAGAGATGCCAAAAGAAAAGGATACCCAGCATTCATGGGATTTCATGAAGAAGGAGTTGCTAAAAGTACAGTCACAAACAATTCCATGGAAGAAGAAAAATGCGAAACATCTGAAAAAGGCAATGTGGCTGCACAGTAAGCTTGAGGAAGAAGTGAAAAGAAAAATTAGCATGCATAAAGAAATGGAAAGGAGGATTAATCATCAACGAATACAAATGTGCAGTCCAAGCTTGCAGAAATATTGTAAGGAAAACTACAGCTCAAAATGAGGTGAAACAGGCTAGGAAAGCAAGGAGCAACAAGAAGGGGCTTTTCAAATATGTTCAAAGCAAGAAGATGACCAAGGAGATGGTGAGACTTCTGCTCAACAAGGATGATAAAATCCTAAAAGATCACAATGAAAAGGCAGAGGTTCCAAATACTTATTTTTGCTTTAGTTTTCCCCCCAATAGAGAACTATGTGGTTCCATGCATCAGCAGAGACAAAAAATCTGATTCCAAATCAAGATTGATAAGGAATTAGTCAGGAATCACCTAGTAAATGAGTTCAAATCTAGAGTGCTAGATGGACTGCATCCCACAGTACTGAAGAACTTGCTAATGTACTCTCAGAACCACTTGCTGTAATTTTTGAGAAATCTTAGAGAATGCGTGGGGTGCCAGAGGACTGGAGATGAGAAACAGGCCCATAATGCAATTTCACAATTTTCCTCTATTGACTCCAAAAGATATCTGACACAGATTTTCCCAAAAACATCAAGAAGGCTGACAGGTCTATAATTCATTGGATCAGCCATATGACCTTTTTTAATAGATGGGGACCACTATGGTTGAGA
Source organism: Ctenosaura bakeri (assembly GCA_948474755.1). Taxonomy (NCBI): domain Eukaryota; kingdom Metazoa; phylum Chordata; class Lepidosauria; order Squamata; family Iguanidae; genus Ctenosaura; species Ctenosaura bakeri. The sequence goes on along the minus strand of CAOLHI010000178.1, from coordinate 613,541 downwards.
GGCAGCTATGTGGAAGGATGCCCATTTGATCAATGTGGGAAAACTAGGATGAAAATATAAGTGCACACCAGTCTGGAAAACAAGTGAACACTTCTGAGGGGAGACCATTTCCTCAGGAGCCTTCCCATTTTGTAGACCTAAAACTAGGGCTTTGGAGCATCTTTTCAATCTTTTACACACATCAGACAAAGCATTTCCCCAACTGGAGTGACAATTCTTGGAAGCAAAGACTCTTTTTAAAAAGAAAAGTGTTAAGTAAATCTATCAGTTGCTGAAATAGTGAGATAGCTAAGCTTATATCCATGGTCTGTATTATCTCACTCCTCAATTTCATAAAATCCCCTAGATGTAATTTTGATTCCAAGTCTGAATGCAATACATGATTTCATTGAATCCTCTTATTTACAGCTAAAATAATTTGTTCAGGGTTTTCATTTGGTAGTAATAAGAGGATGTAGGGGGCAGTTCAGACCACTGGAGTGAAAATGTAAGTGGTTGATAATGACTGTCCACTTCACACTCAAACATAAAGGATAATACTTCAGAGCAGAAAGACTGATAAGAGGTATAGAGAACAAAACATATAAGCATTGGAAGGAATTTTTTGACAATAGGAGTGGTTTGGTAATGGACTCAACTGCCTAGAGAGGTGGTGGGGTCTCTTTCTCTGGATTTCTTCAGAAAGAGGTTGGACAGCTACCTTCTGGGGATGTTTTAGCTGGAAATCCTGCACTGAGCAGGGGCTTGGAATTCAATGACCCATGAAGCAAATTCCAACTGTATGATTCTATAATACATCCTGAAGCTAATTATCATTTTGGTTTGTAGTATTTTTACTCAGGCTCAAGACATCTTCTAAAATATTTTACATATATTTTACATATAGCATTAGATATTAAGGCTGCTTACAACAAGAGGCTAAATAGAGAAATATACAGAAGCATAGTGAAACTGACTCAATATAATATCTTTAGGCATTTTTACCTCGTGTTTGTAAATAAGCTAGTCAATGCAACTTTTTTCTCATTCAGTATATAAGATATTCTTAAGTTGTGTACGGTAAATAAATAAATACATGCAGTCAAATTGACTTCAGCTTATGGCAACCCTATGAATGAGGCAGCTGTTGGAGACCCAGCTACTGGCAGCCCTGCTCATGTCTTGCAAAGGAAGAGGAAATTTTCTGCGATTCAATCTCTTGAGATTAGACTGAGGAAAGGAAAGGTCAGTTTCTGTTCTCCTAGCTAGACAAAGGATCAAAATGCCATGGAAGAAATTACACAATCTTCCTGACAAGGGATAAGATGACTCCCATAAGAATTCTCAAGCAAAATCATTACATGAACAGTATGAACAAAGATACTTTTTTGCCAACCAATTTCAGGAACATCTATTCTGTGGGACTGATTTTTAAAATTTTCCTTATAACTGTGAAGTAGCTTACATGAAAAGAATGCCAACTCAATAATTACATGGTAATAATGATGTGGCTGCAAAATATTTATGTTTACTAACCCCAGATATCCTGAAGGATTAGGTGGGACAGGAATATTCATAGTAACTAAATATTGAAGTATTAAATTCATATAACTAGTATTTCTAGAAAAACCTATGGCCTAAGTCTAACTATTTGTATCAAGTAGTTGACCCACTGAATTAATTCCTAAACAGTAAATCAACTTTTATGTAAATTCAGCAAGAAATTGAACTAGCAATTAGAATTAGGTTTTTGAAATCAAGTTGAATACTAGTGTGGGAGAAAGAGAAACAGTAAAGTTTAGTGATATGATTATGAGAACATGAATAGTGTTTAATTTATTGTGCATGAGGAGGCTCTCTACCTGAAGGATAACGTTTCCAGCTTGGTGGTGCCATTAGATCCACAGAGGCACAGGTAACCTTTGTGGCACTGAAGACTTTTTATTCCCTGGCTATGCCACTACTTGGCAGATTATTTAGCTTCAGTGACCCCATGCTCTGTTAACCTTCCTGCTGGATCACTGCAATGCCCAGTATGTGAGTCTGTCATAGTCTGGAAATTCCTGCTGGTACAGAATAGTGCATTGGATGTCTTAACTGGGATCAAACAGAAGCAGGTGAAGGCTATGAAAAAGCAATATAATGTATTTGTAATGATTTGTTTCTGGGCCCAGTTCATAGTGCTGAGTTTGACATTTACAGTCTTGAACAACTTGATACTTCTGTACGGTGAGTCACAAGGAAAGAGAAATAGTATCTGTTCATGAGTGGCCCACCTGGTGCCACATCCTTTTTGCATAAGGTAAAAACTTTTCCTATCCTCACAGCCTTTAAACTTAATTTAGCATCTTTTAAAGATGATTTTACTTTATTTCAGTCTTTGATATAGTGGTATCATTCACTTCTACTTTGACAGAATTTGATTATTTTATTAGTTTTAGACCTTTGAGATTGCAGCTCCCAGCATTTCATATAGTCATTTAGTGCTGCATTCTCCATACCAATGTTTAATTTTAATGTGGAATTTTTGTTCTATTTTTTGTATGTATTTTATGTTGCCGTTTTGTTTTTGACTGCTATTCATCACTCAGAGCAGAGCCAGGGAACATGTGCCCCTCCAGATATTGCACTGTAAGTCCCATCATCCCTTACCATTGGCCATGCTGCTTGGACAGATAAATATTGTAGTGCAACCTCTAGAGAGCTACATTTCCCATTATTGACCAAAAAGATTTTGTTGAGAGCCTAAGTTAGGATTGTAAATCATGGAACCCGCCAGATGTTGTTGGACTGCAACTCCTACCATTCTTCAGCTTTGGCTGTGCTGTCTTGGGCTGCTGGGGCTGCAGTTCTACAACATCCAGAGGGCCACATGGTTCCCACCCTTGTGGTGAATAGTAAAATTCCAGGTGACTGAACATGACATTCTAGTAATAAGAGAAAATTCCACATCAGGAACCCTTCAGTGAAATACTGTCAAGACCTATTAGATCTAACCCCTAGAGCAACATATTCCAATTACATAGTTTTCAGAATTGTAGTACATACCTATTAATAATTTTGGGAAATTGGATGTTTCAATGTTGTGATAATAAACAATTGATGTGATGGCTGCAAGGAATGCCATTCCAGGTGGCATATACAGGTGCAAATGGTGGGATTCGGAAACACTAAGTAAAAGAGAACATATATTAATCACAAATACAGTGTCTGAAGAGTGCCATGTTTGTTTCTATGCTTACATGAAGATTTAAATTCGTCTGAACAGACACGCTGATCAATACACAAAGGAATACACACGTGTGGATTCTCTCCAGGTAGAGGATCTTGGTGTGCATGTGCATGATAGCATCTGTCTACCTTCAATCTCTCTCCCTGTCTTTCACACACATACCAATTCCCATACCTGGGTTAGATCAGTGGATCTAATTAATTCAGGGGAAAACTGAAAACCAGTGAGTACTTTTATATGAATATATGTAGCAGTCTCCTCTGTTTTCATTTCAAATATTATGAAATTTAAAGAGCAGTTCATGAATTAAAGTAAAAGAGCACTAAGGGAAACTGTTCAAATGTGGATCTGCCCATATATTTGCCTTATTGAGTTCAGTAAGATTTGTTATAAGGTAAGTGTAAAGAGAATAGGATAGCTGCTTTAATTAAGTCAAATTAATTTTACAGGTATGTACATCTATGGCATTAACTTCCTGATGGATTGTACTGAATGTGAACACAATCCTATGCAAGTGTATTCAAATATAATTCCTAGTGAATTCAGTGGCACTTACTCTCAGGGATGCAGATACAGCATCATAGTCTCATCAGAATAATGGTCCAAATGAGGATGAATATTTTAAATCTGTGTGGGAATTTTAAACCTGAACATTTTAAACCTGTGTGGGGATAGGGCTACTCTAAAATCTCAGATTCACAGCTAGGGTATACTTGTGGACTCAGACTTGAGCCTGAATGCCCAGATATCAGTGGTGCTTGGGACTGTGTTTGCAGATAAAACCAGTTGTCAGCTGCACCCATTCCTGGAAAGGCTAGATCTGGCTACAGGGACACATCTTTGATTCCACCCTGTTTGGAACTCTAATGTACTCTACATATGGTTGCCTTTGGAAACTGTTGGAAATTTCAGTGAGTCCAAAATGTTGTGACCATACCGCTACTCACCTTCTTGCAACAGCTTCCCTGGGTAGTGGATAACATCTCAACACAATTCAAAGTGTTGGTTACAACCTATAAGGCCTTATACGGTTTTCTCTGAAACCACATGAAAAACTTTATCTCCCTATAAGCCTGCCAGAGGAGGGTTTTCTCTCAGGCTCTTTCCACAACACACCTTTTCATGGAGCTGGGATACGGGGATTGCGCAAGCGAGAGGCTCTCGCATTCCATTTCCTTCAGTTCTGCAGCTGTCACCCACTCGCGCGAGAGCCCTGCCTCTTCCTTTGCAGTGCAGCCTAGGAGTTTCCCAGGCTGCACTGGGGCAGGAAGTGCGAGCGCCGCGGCTCTGGAGCTCCGCACGCATGGCAATTGTGCGCGGAGCCCCGGAGCAATGCACGATCATGCATCATTTTCGGCTCAAAGTCAAAAATGAAAAAGCGTGTAAGGGGCACCTGCCAGACCCTGGAGTATCGCATGACTGTGAGTGCGTCATGTGGACCACTTGAGGGGCCCTTTCACATGGCAAATGCTGTGCAAAAAGGGCCTCAGTTTCACCACTGTCACAGACCCATCTGGTGAGCATACTTGGGAGGGTTTTTTTGCTGGTTAATCCCTGGCTGTGTAATTCCTCTTCCACTGGAAGCTAAGGCTAACCCCCACTGCTTCCCCTTCTAAATAAAAAGACCTTTTTATTTAAACCTGTTTTGGCAATTAAATGATTTCAATGTATATGTGGGTGTTCTACTTTCATTCTCACTGCTAAGTTTTTTTTTAAATGTTTTAATACTATTTTAAAGTTCTTGTGTTTGAATGAGAGTTTTTTTTAGTTTTTAATTTTTTAGTTTTTTTTAAAAAAAATTTTTTTATCATTATTGTTTTTTGTTCTATATTGTTTTGATCTATGCTGTGAGTCGCCTTGGGTCCTACACTGGGAATAAAAAACAGGTTAACAAATAAAGAAAGAAATAGCCTTAATGAAATAATTACTGACAAAAAGAAATTTGTCACTTGGAGATTTCACAGCACCTGTGCAATATGGTTGCATTTAAAAAAAAAAATCAGAGTGGTTTCTAGCACTTCCTGTATGATTTTTAATGCCTTTGTGCAATGAAGAAGCCAATGAAGCTCTGAAAGCGTATATGATGTACTTCGTGCTTTTTAGTGGGCCCAACAAAGATATGGCTGTTTTGTGGATTTTTAAGAGTACTTTATAGTGCTTGAATGTTTATTCAAATATTCATATTTTAGGGCAGAAGCATGCTCTTTATTTAAGCTATTGATACATTTTCTACATACAAAAGAAAACTCTTGGCTTTAAACAGGAGTCCATATTTTCCAGTGGATCTGTGTGGACTGCTCTAACCTTGCCATCATACAAAAATGCAATATGCATTCATTGATAGTAAACACTACTAAAAACTGGTATTATGAAGGCCTAAAGGAATACAGAGGAATACTGTATGTTTTTCAGTCCGATAATGTTATCGCTTGCTATACTGCACAGTATTTTGTTAACAAGCATGAGTGGCAGAAATTTTATTATACAATGATATATATCTCTGGTGTCACTTATGTGTGGTTCTATTCCTGAGCACCAAAGCCTTTCATAACCTTCTACTGCCACACAATCTTTGGATTTTTAAGAAGCTGATGTGTCTTTTAGTTTTAGCAGTAAACTCCTTTATATCTTCTTTCTAAACTGGTGGTTGCTACTTAGATGTAAAAGTGTGGTTGTCTTTAAGTACAAGTCACGCACTTAGAATTACAGGAAGATACTGTCCTGGATTTTCACTTTCCTTCTGTGAATGAAACAGATGCCATATTCATGTAATGACTTCCTTTCATATCCTTTGATCTGCAGACCCCACAGTCACTCAGATTCTGCCCCTAGGGTGTTGGGGAACCCTTGGGAATGAATATATGGTGCAGATGGAGGGGGGAGTTGATGGAATGCCCATCTTTACATAGATAGAGGGGCAACTTAACATCTGAATCAGTACTTGTGATTCCAGATCTGTTTAAGCTGGTAATCTTAGGAACATTGGCACATCATTGGAAGTATTCAGGTCACTGTACCTGGACTGAGACTGGTTGAAAAGATGAGAAGCACAAAAAGCATTTATTTAAAAAGTCTGTACTGCATTTGTGGGGAGAAGACCAATTTTTTGTGTATAGCTGGAGTTCATTTTCTGCCATGCCATGTAGCAGCTCTTTGCTTCTTCCTGGGTCTTTAAGAACATAGGAAATTCAGAGAAGCAAAAATTTACGACACACTTGGCAAACAAGTTAGAGCCAATTGGCTAACTAAAAATAAGTGAGAAGCGTAAGGGTATTTCTACACACACATTCTTGGCAAGTCATTTGGAATTTTTGAGTCAAGGTCAATAGGTTAATAATCACAGACACAGATTACATTTTTAATAAATAAAGGAAAGTGTTTCCATCAAGTGGCTAATGCATTAAAAGAGCAGGTTATGTTAGAGAGAGAGCTTATCCATGTATATACTTACCCATCTGACACTATCCCCTCTGCTATTTCACACACCAACACAAACAAAAGGATGAATGTTAAAATCCAGCGTAAATTATGTCCAGGAAAATGAAGCCATGTGCTGTGATGGATATGAACTTTGGAGCTTTGGCTTCCCCATCCTAAATATAATAAAATAAATAATCACCATTATCATGCAGTATTTGTGCAAACAATAAAAAAAATCCTGTCTATTCTGAACTGAAACAGAAATACTGATTTTTATTTGTTTTGACTTTAAGTACAAAACAGAAACAAAGAAAGGTGGTGATAGTCACAAATACATTATTAGAAAGCAAATTTGGCACTGATACTACATTGTCTATAAAATAACATAATTGTATTAAGAGCACAACATGAGGCAACATAGGACAAGCCAGCATGGTGTTGTGGTTTGAGCATCAGACTACAACCCTGGAGATCAGGGTTTGATCTCTTGCTCAGCCATGGGACCCACTGAGTGACCTTGGGAACATCTCACAAACTCAGCCCCAGAAAACCCCTTGGGGTTGCCATAAGCCAGAAACAACTTGAAGGTGCACAACAACTACATCCTGAATATTTAAACTTTAAGCTAGTAAATAGTAAATCAGAGAGAGAATGTTTTGCGTACTTTGACCCAGTGTAGTTTTGACATTATATATGGCCAAGAAACAGTATTCCAATGAAGTGAGTAAGGAGCAGGTTTCTATTCCAAGAGTATTCCAGGTTTCTTTTAACTTGCATGCATTAGAATGCTAGTCTATAAATGGAAGACATAAGTTCAAATTACTACTAAATTATAAATATTACTATGTAATCTTGGTTAATCTGCTACATGTTTATTGTGATGTCAGTGTTGTCAGGTGGTTTCCATGTCAGTAGGGCACTGAATCCACTCCAGCATTTAGTTTAACTTTAAAAGAACTAGCCAAGGTGCTGAATCCTATTTCCAAAGATGTTCAGACTAAAGTTCAGACCAAAACCAAGAGCAGCTTCACTGCTATACTGGTGGAGAAGCCACCAGCTACCACTGTGTGATGCTAAAGTGTGGGATAGAAGAATACATATACAGTTGGTCCTCTGCATTCACTAGGGTTGGGGCACAGGAACATCACCAAAAGCAGGAAAATCACAAATATCAAAATGTGCGTGTGCGTGTATGTGTGCGTGTATGTGTGCGTGTCTGTGGGAAAGGGGTCAAAGCCTTGTGGGGAGAACGGATACCTGCGGTCCAAAACAGATTGGGGAAAGAAAAGGGAAAGGGGTGGGTCAGCATGCTAGCCCTATACTTCCTCTCTCTTGCCCATCTCCTTCTTTGAGGAGGTGTGTGTGGGGGGGACACCAGAAGAAAGTTTGTGGTGCAGAGAAACTGAGCTGTGATCCATCCTTATCTGGCCTTGCAGTGGCTGGTGGAGGAGGAGAAGGACCAGATGTGGGTTTTTAAAGGGTTGTGTGGCCTGATTAGAGCTGCCAATGTTTCCCCAGAAAAAAAGCACCTGAAGTGGAAGGTGCGGTGGGAATTGCAGAAACTAGCAAATAATCAAACCTGTGAAAGTCAAACCCACAAATGTGGAGGGCTGACTCTACTGCAAACTTGACAGAACAATTGAATTTAATTAAATAACGTCTTTGCCTTGAAATTAACCCCACTAAATTTAACGAAAATATCAGTCAATGTGCAGTGCAGTGCAACTACGCCTCTACTTACATACTGCGTTATACAGGTGTGAGAGCCATACTCCTGTTTTTCCTGTGTTCTGATGTATGCTCCTGTGTAGGAGGGGGGTGTTTTTAAAAAATTATTGCAGAGAGTAAAATGGAATAAGAGTATAAAGCACTGTATATACCCTTTACGAAAAAATATAAAAGATCTGTAGGCATTCTGGGGTTGGACTTTTGAGTGAGCACCTATGTTCACAAGGACCATGTAATTAATTAATTAAAACATATTTAAACCTATTTGAAAGCAAGATATAGAAAGTAATGGTGGGAGGTAAAAGATTATTATATCACACATTGTTAGTTACATAAAAGACATATCCTGGTGGTGGATTTTGCAAGTCCCGCACATGAATCACAAAAGTAGTGAAAGAAGAGGGACAAATTCATATTATCTGCAGTGTTTTGCATGGTCTTACAATATACTACATCCTCAGCTGAAGGACAACTGTAACATTCCTTCCTAAACTGAAGGAAAACATATGGACGGCAAAGGAGCAGAACACTTCCTGCTTGGTAAACTGTTTATATGCAATTACTATACATTATTAATGAACCATTTATTTAGTTCTAAAAGAGGTAATTCATATCAAAGAGAATTGCAAAGTGCTGAATTGGTGCATTGTGCATATATTTTCCATATATAGCCCTTCCAATGTTTTTCTGCCTTGAAAAGAGAAGCCTAGAATAGTAGTGAATACCTATATTTCTTCCCCCCCGCCCTTTAAATAACATTTTTGGCATTATGGAGTCTATGGCGATTAGAAGTGTTAATTAAGTAGGTTGAAAGTCTGATATAACCTACTTAATTAACACTTTGAATGGTTCACATGCTTGGCCAGGCTACTTAAAGTTAAGCATTAGCAATGTAAACTACTGCTATAAACCAGTAGCAAATGTGTGTACTGCACATAGTGTAAGAGCAAGCAATATATTAACCAACAAAGAAACATACAGAAAACCTTAAGTACCAGAAAATATATACACAATGTTATTTTCTCCTCTTGAGTAAAACCTTATTTTTCCCCCCTAACCACATCCACTCTTTCAAGTAACCACAACATTATTTGATTCTATTCTACCCTATAAGAGGTGCACAGGCTATTTATTTAATGACATCTGACAGCTGATCTGTAACTGTAACATGACTTCTTTGAAAATGACTGGTTTGTTTTGACTACATCTCTTTGAGATTCAGTTCATCAGAGTCCATGCTCCCAAGTAAGGGGTTTTTAAAATAATGGGAAGCAGATGCCTTAATGTGCATGGCTCATCTGCCTATGCTTTTATTGTGAGCGCGTTTTCCAGCTTTTGCCTGTGAGTTGAGAGGCTGCTGAAAAAAGCAGGTCAGCTTCATTCAAGCAAATGTGCATCTCTGTACTTTTCCTGCCTGGTTGGATAGCTGCAAATGACGCTCGGGATAGAGACAGGAGGTTATTATAAAGGGAACAGATTCAGTATTATTGACAGGTTTCTTCTCTGAAACAAAGAAACATTGAAATGTCAACATATGAGAAATATATACACGAAGTACAAATCCAGCAATGCTGATCACTTCCTTTGAAGTGGATGCCTTTGTATCTTCTTTGAACGGAGAATTTATAATACATCCTATCTCATCCATTCACCGTGACCAAAGTGTGCTCTTTTTTCTGATTTGGTCCACATGCATGTTCACAGTTGTGCTTCAGTTGAGAGGGCATCATTTTATATGGCCAGGTTGAGACAATGTGAAAACCCTTCCCTTTCATTCCTGCAAAGGCTAGAAAGCGATGGCACCCAACTGGAAAAATCAGAGACAGGGAGGAATGAGGAAAAAGAATTGGGGAAACTGCTGGGAAGAGGGCGCGCGTGCCTGCGTGGGTGCGCGTGAAACTGACAGCAGAGACAGCTCAACATGAAGGAAAGCCTCACCCACCCACCCGCTCGCCCTTCCCCCAGGAGGTCCACTCACCTATGAAAAGGATGGGGAAGGTGATGAAAAGCAGGAAAACATGAGGCACCACGTTGAGCGCGTCCACGAAACAGCCGTTGTTGAGCACCCCATTGGTCACCTTGTAGGCAGCCGAGTTGTTCTCGGTGCCACAGAAAGCCAAGGACATGGTGGGTGGAAGAAGGGGGCGCCGGGCGCGCTGTGGCGGAAAGGCCGAGCGCGCACACAACCCCCGGGCGACGGCGCAGGGGGACGGGCGGGCGGGCGGGGGGTGTTTTAATTGTTGGGCCGGGAGCTTTTTCCCGCCTTTCGGGCGCTCCCTCCTCAGCGCTCCACCTGAGCTCCTCGGCGAAGGCGGCCAAAGCGGGGAGCCCCTCTCTGCGCGCGCGAAGGCGGCGGGGAGGGTGGGGAGGAGGGCGCGGGGAGCGCGCGCCCCGGGAGGGGGAAAGAAGGGCTGGCGGCGAGCGCGAGGGCAGATGCCTTCGGCCGCGGGCGAAGGAGGCGGGAAGGTGAGTGGCCGAGCCGGGAGATGTCCGGCTCCCGCGGAGAGGGGAAGGCTGAAGGGCGGAGAGGGGCTACGGAGGGGCCAGCTGGCAAAAGCCTCTCCACCGAAAGAAAAGAAAGGACGCGCTGCTTCTCCCAGTGGCGGCGGCCCCTGCGAGGGATGAAAAAGAACCAGCCGCCGCCGTTGTTGGCTACTTAAAGGAGCCGCCTTCGCTGCTCTCCGTGCCAAGGAGCCCCTCTCCCTCCCCTTTCGCTCCCGTCCGGGTCAAGCCGGAGAGGCCGCCTCGTGCATGGGAAACCCTCGGCGTCCTTTTGTCTGTAAACAGCTTTAATCCCCTTTGCCTGGGTTGTCTGTCTGGGGAAATGTTTCACTCTCCCGGCTTCCCTTGGCCAAGGCCCAGCACAGCCTCCGCTTTCCTTTAGAAAAAAAAGGGCAAAAACCGGGGAGACGCTGCTTGGCTGGGCGGGCGACCGGGGAGCGAAACTGGAATACAAGGAGGCAAGGCAGCCCGTCTAGAAAGATGGAGCTCTGGCCCCTTTGGAACTGTTTAGATGTTAGCAGTGAAGACAGTTTTCCGTCCTGCTTAACGACGTGCAAAGGGAGGGTTTGGCACTTATATGGCGCTTCAGGTACTTAATTCTGCTTCTTTGAGGCCATTTCCGCACTAGCCTGTTGTAGCGCGATGATTCCACTTTCCACATCCTCTGGAATCCTGGGGTTTGCAGTTTCGGGAGGGGCCGGCCGGCCCCTCCCGAAACTGCAAACCCCAGGATTCCAGAGGATGTGGAAAGTGGAATCATCGCGCTACAACAGGCTAGTGCGGATAAGTGAAGATGTGCTAAGTTGCAATAGTGTGTTAGCTGAAGGGGAAGGCACTCTCTTACATCAATTGTATAGTGTGTGGGGAAGGGTCAGATGAGCCCAACGAGGGGCAGCAGCACTACTTCCCCTGCCAATAAAATGACAGCAGGAAAACAAACCAGCCTGGTATTGAATGACTTGAGTGTGGTTTGAGTCTATGAGCGAATGTTTAAGTGATGTGAGCCATCATAGTCTAGTTGTGTGAGTGTTGGATTAGAACTCCAAGAGATGAGGGTTCCTACTCAGCCATAGAAGCTCACTGGGCAAGGCATACTCAGCCTCAGAGGAAAACAATGGCAGTACCCCTGAACAAATCTCGGCAAGAAAATCCTATGATAGGAACACCCTATGCTCTCCATAATTTGACCATGGCTTGACAAGCACACAAGAACAAGTGCAGTGAAATCGTCAGCACTGTGTTATGGCCCAGCCTTCTCAATGTAGTCCCCCCTCCCCCCAGAGCAAAGAGCTTTTGGAGTGTGTTCTGGTTTGATTCAATGACATTGGACAGTTGTTGTGTGGCTTCAAGTCATTTCCAACTTATGCCAACCCTAAGGTAACCATATCATGGGGTTTTCTTGGAAAAGTTTGTTCGGGGGGGGGGTGCTGTTGCCTTCTGCAAAGACTGAGAGAGTGTAACTTGCCCAGGGTCACCCAGTGGTTTTCTACGACTGAGGATTCAAACTTGGGCTCCAGTGTCATTGTTCCATGCTCAAACCATTACACCATGCTGACTCAACATTAGACAGACAGACAAATTATCTCTGATTATCAGTTGCTTAGGAACACAAATAAGTGTGTTCTTACACTTGCATACCGGTTCTGGGTTTCCATAAGCATCTTGTTGGCTACTAAGGAAAGAGAGTCTGGAATAAACAGAGCTTTGGTCTGATCTAGCAAGCTTCTTTGCTGTTATGCCAATATTTCAATTTTCAAAGATACTGAAGCAAATCTGAGGAAAGAGCTATTCAGAGGAAAGAGTTCCTAAATGTCACAGATGCTTGCTTCTATGCACATTTGTTCAAGCTAAAACACAGCTTCTTGCATTTAAAATTATGATCTTCAATGGAATAAGGAACTATGCTCAAGTGTGGGATGGCTTGAAAGCTGCATAAGTTCTGTATCATTCATAAATGAATGTGAACTATTAAACAGTCATTCAATAAACAGGTAGAAAGTTTGGGACCCTTTTCTTAGATTGTATTTCATGTGGATAAATGGAATGAATTCTGTCATACTTTAGCTGTAACAGTCATCTTATGAAATCACCCTCTTTAGTTCAATTACTATTGCCCACCCTTGTTCCATATTTATTATTAGCAGCAAATGGGTAAATGAAAAAGTTTCTATCAAAAGGGAATTGAAGCATGTAGGCTCTTTTAAAGATAAATACTAACATAGTCTGAAATACATGAGAATACAGAGTAATTGATAGATATTCAGTAATATTGAAAAGTAAGATTAAACTTAAAAAGTTGAAATATACTGATTTTTGATGCTTTAGAAGCAAGCTATTGTTAGGAACCTAAGGTATGACATCACAGAAATAAGGGTTTTCTGTTACTAAAGAGATCATCATTGTTCTTAGAAAACAGAATTTTGTGCCTGAAATAATCTTATTTATTATTTTATTTGTCTCATTTATTTGCAGCTCAGAGAATTTAATATTTTGTTCCATAGATTCTTTTTCCTTGAAGCATTAGATATATGTATTTTGATTGTATCTGAACAGTGATATTGATCCTAGGTTTGCATAAAACAGAAACTGCAAGCCAAAAGTATAATGAATTGACATATTCTACATGTAATTCTAATTAGTGTAATTAAGACTGTTTTTGGTCACTTGAATGTTATTGTAA